>NJPR01000107.1:0-217771 GCA_002946385.1 Rutstroemia sp. NJR-2017a WRK4 | reverse complement strand
TTGATTTTGAGAACCAATAAGTTTCAAAACCTATAACTCTCAAAATCAGTTAGAATATACTTCCTAATAAAGACTTTTGAGTTTCAACTTAAAAAATTGACTAATTATTTGATTCCGAATATGTGATTTTTATTGATTTTGGTGTGTTTTGGGGGTGCGCAGGGTGGTGGTGTGCGCAGGGTCGTGGTAAACTACGTTAGTGGATATTTTCAAGATAATGATTCAAGCTGTTTACCAAAATAGTAAGGTGTGAACCAGGTAAGTGGGCTCTTCATTGAAATAGAACAATTGTGATTCGAGATCGTCAAGAATACTGGGCCAGCCATATCTGGCCATACCAACTTCGTAAAGTGAGGCTGGATCACCCGTGGAAGTGGGTGTGGCTTCCTTGAACCGTGTGGCTGGAATCCGATCCACTTATATTCCCTGGCTGAGGCATGTTCATAATCCTGGCCGTATGATTGGTCGACAATCTTCCATCTTCGCTCCCCCAACATCCGCTCATGTGCTCATGTGCTTAACTCGGAGTCTCACAACCATAAATATCATGGCCTCTGATAGGTGTTTTTAACCTCATCGATATGCTGTGAAGGTTTCGGATGACGGCACTGTCTTGGAGGTGGCTGCCTTTGCGACAGTAACCATAATATGCCATTGCTGTCAACACCTCTGCTCCATCCGATATCAAACTGTCGTGCCGACAGGATTCCTGAGTCTGCTATGCTAGCTAACTTCAACCAATTGCTAGGATAACAATGGAGTGAGGAAGGAAGGAAGACATACATAATACGTGCGCCAATGGGCATTCTCATTCCTTTTTTCATTCTAACATATGATTAAGACCAAGGGCCCTACTAGCCCAGCTCAAACTAACACTTCCGACTATAAGTTGTACTCTAGAATTCCAAAATTGTGATAACATCGATATCTGACCCTCCCATTACCATACCATCACCATTATCTTCACCCATACAACACCAGTGCCATACAATGAAATTTCCGGTATCTCCTTCAAACCATCGCCATAACAAAAACAAACCCCGCCATCAAAGCAGCCGCGCTTCCCCCTTCAATAGTCGACTCTGCCCCATCCGACTTCTTGGTCGCGGTAGGCGCGGCAGTACCCGCAGTCGCACTAGGCGACATCATCGTGATAGACTCAGGCTTTGCCTCACCACCAGCATTGTCTCCACTGAGATCATCATACGGATACGCATCAGTATAGTTATATGTCCCATCCGACTTGCCCCATTCTGTGACTATCGATTCCAGTACTCCTTGACGGGAACCGCAGTTGGCTTTGGTGTCTGGAAGCGGCCAATCTGGGAGGAATTTCTTATTCGAGAGCGGTCCGGGATAGGAAGTGTTGAAGAGAAGTTTGCTGGTGTCGACGGCATAGTTGTTGTAGCCAGCCTTACTCGCTACGAGCTCCAAGACATTTGCACCGCAATCCCAGCGTCCGAGCGAGGGAAGACCCCAGTTTGCCTCGATCGTCGATAGAAGACTGTAGTGGTTGTAAAAGGTATTATCAGTGGTGTTCTTGAAGGCTGGAGGAATGGCGCCACCGAGAAGAATGGCAAAAACTTTGTTTTCTTCGGTGTACTGCTCATTCTCATCCCATGTGAGCACTACCAGAGTATCATTCATGAAGTAATCATTGATGAGTAGAGGCTCGAGGAATGTACGAGACCAAGTAGCGGCAGTAGTTGTGTTTGTATTATGGCCATCGTTCGACATATTCGGCGTGATGAAAGACCATTGGGGCAATGTCTTGTTCATAACATCTCCTTCAAGAGATTTGAAATCTTTAATAAGATTGAGTCTTGTTGCATTGCTTGTAACAGAATCGAACATGATGAGTGGGTTGTGCTTTCGGACATAAGCATCCTGGAAAGTATCCTGATTGGAGAAATTCATTCCCACGAAGCCGGCATAAGGTATATTCTCTTCGTATTCCGACCACGATATTCCTTTACAGTCAAGTAAGTCTACTACCGTCGAGACATTGGCAGGTATTCGAACGAAATCATCAGAGTCGAGACCGAAGGTGTCACCTCCCACAACTGCACAGTAATTGGGCTGCGATGGATGGGTGATTGCCCAGTAGTTGCTCAGTGTAATACCTTGCGACGCAAGCCATTCCAAATCAGTATTGTTGGCAGCCTGTTTCACGTCCTTCATGAAAAAAGTCAGTCTATTCACGTTTTTATCCTGACATTACTCAGATTAGGGAAAGGAAACGCAACTTACCAAGTTTTCAAGCCAAATTTGCACAAATCTTCCAAAGACTAAACCTTCAACATCAGAAGTAGGGGATAGAGCTTTCTGGGTAGCCTGCGCCTCAACAACTGCTGTTAGTGCTGGCTCGATAGTCGATTGCGGAATTCTTGATCCAAAAACAGTTGGCGTACCATCCGCATAGACGACGCCTAGGGTGATAGCTAACGCGATGAAAGAGTTGAATGCAATCATATTATGGAGTGAAAGGATGTTCACCAAGACTTGTATGTTTTGACTTATTGTCATGCTGGACGGATTGTGTATGCATCAATGAGAACCAAAAGTATGGGTAGCTGTATGAGATATGGCCTTCCATTCTTTTGAGAGGAAATGAGATGGTATTCGGAAGGCGTAGCCTGTCTCAAACAGTGGATCGGTACGCATATGTTCCGATATAAGAGAGGAAGGTGCTACCTGCCACATGCCGCGCACCGAAGGCCTGATGGAAACCTCTAAGTTCTTATCATCATGCGTTCTGGATTATGTAATAACTGACTTGAACTTAGTAAATGAAGTCAGGTAGAGCGAGTTACTCGATACAGTCACCTCTTTACTTCATATTCTTGGTAGGGTTTGGTATTTGCTTACGCTGCTACTTGCTCTCTACTAGGCTTGCAGTTTTCATCCAATAAATCCGCAAACCCATAACTACTGGCTTTGGAATCGTTTGATTTCCATGCTTCCGAAACACCAACTTTATCAAGATCCAAAATCCGTCCATAATCCAGCTGCTGCTTCTTCGAGTGGTATACAACCAACAAAACTATCATGGTCGTGTAATGCTGTGGCCTACCATCCTTTTAGTCTCCACCCTTCTTCCTCGAAGTCCTCGAGCTTCATGATCCATTCTCGCACATGATGAGACTTGGGTTGGACGTCACTCCCTCCATCGGTCAGTTGTGCCAGTGTATTCGGTTCTTTCCAACTACACCAAGGAAGCTCGATCTTCTTCTTCCGAGGCCAACACTCTGCGCGCGGGTAGTCTCCAAATATGAGTGACAGATTCACGGAATGCTTCCCGGCATGTACCACCCACCTTGGGGTCTTGTAGAGACCCAAGCTGAAGTTATGCCACGCGATTTCTTCACCATCATGCTTTGATGAAAGCTCGTTTCCTGTATTTATTTATGGTTCCGCACCACCACAAATCTAGTTCTAGAGTCATCATGGTTGACCCTGCGTTGCTCTGCGGAAGAGTGTTGATGAGAAGTTCCGTGATCCGGGTGTTTAATTCGCTTTTCTCTACGTTGACATCCACATCAAGTTCGCTGTACCATATGGATGGATGGATGGTTCGCCTTCCGAGTGAAATTGAAGCTTGATCGTTGACAATGCTTTCATGTCGAACAGTCAGACATATCGTGACTTGAGGATCTCCTTCTAGACAGTTGTGCTTGAGAGCCTCTATGATGTAGTCCGTAATTGTGGTAGAGCGGCGATCATTCCAAGGTCTTTCCTGTGCCAATTCACTTGACTCTGCCGTCTGAAAACCTTCTCCCATTTTATATTTCGAGGCTGTACTAGAGAGATGCGGTGATAATACTCTATCAAGAGAGAATCTGCTATTTCTTGGTCAGCGTTCCTCGATATAGCAATTCGTCGTACATTTCGAACTGTTCAAGATCGGAGCCAGGAGACAAAGATGTCTAAGTTGTGATGAAGGAGTGGAAATATAACTTACAAGCAGAGTGTAAATATACTTGAGGTGTGGGAGGACAGCAGATATAAGAATGATAACCTCGAGAAGACGGGAAACGATGAGTTGAAAAATAATACTGATCCAAAATGGACCTATGGATGTTAAGAAAACTGTGGACTGGTAGAGGATTTAAGCAATGGCGAGATTAATACTGTGGTCGGGTGATGGAGCAAGCCTACGGTGGCTCTTTCCGCTTTCTGTCAAATTGAATTTCCCTCCTCTGTACTTGTACGGCAGGAAAGAGTAGAAATATCGATCAAAAAGTCAAGTTCGGCAATTTCAAAGAATGCCCACCACAACATTTTACGGCATTTGAATGATCGAAACTCGGTCTCAGAATCAACACTTTACAACATGGAGCTCGATTTTGACAGAGAGCTGTCTATCGACAGTGAAACCGAGTATACGTCCTCCACGAGTTCAGGCTATTCGCCGCCTCCAGCGACAAGTTCCCCAACACCACAAAGCTCATTCCCACAACCACCTTCAGCACCAACACCACCGAAAGCCAAGATAATACTCAGAAACACCAACCGTCGCGCGACATTAAGACAAGAATACGGAGACGAGAATTCGATGATATTCCAAGAGTTCAGCAGGAATGACAACTTGCCTCCTGTCTCACCCAGCAATATTCTCCAAAGCTCAGAGGGGCACATCGGCATCTATCCTTTTCCCATATACGAAGATCCACCGGATGTCGATGACAGACCAGAACCTGCAGCCTTTCCTGAGGTCTTTCCTTCAACCAGTCAAGCTTATACAGGCACCTACAAAACTCCATATCAGAGGAGCATCATCAAACCATACAGAAGACTGCGCAATCCACCACCGCCGCCTGTTACTAGAAATCTCACTCGCTCACTTGTTCATCGCATGAAGGGTTCTGATGAAGTCGTTGTCACCGAAATCACTTTCAGCGACGACCCGACCAGGGATTCTTACGAAGCTTTCCTCGATCGTGTTTCTGCATCCGCGGGTACTTCGAATAAGATTAACAGGGATTTGGTTCTCGGAATGTTGGTTGTCGACTGGGATAATGGAACTTCGTTGCAAGATGCAAGTGTCCACGTTGGGAAACATGGGTTGGCTACTAGGATTGACTCGGCACAACATTGGAGAAGTGCAGTTAGGACTATGAGACAGCACAGATGGCTGAATCAGGGTTGGACTGTTTGGTGGTGGGAAGACAAAGGCAGTCAACCGGTTGGGGTGTACTTCTAGGATGAAAAGTATGGCTTACAAGGAATGGATAGTGTTCGCTGCAAGGGAGAACTGTTTGGTATAACCACACAACCACAGCATGTGTTCTTTTATTCTCTGGTTTGGCTTATCCATTTCATAGTAGTTTTTGAATGGTGCTATTAATTGAACTAAATGCATGCTACCCAAGTAGTTAGTATAACGCTGTGAAAGGTGGAAGGTCTCGACCCTTCCATAAGACTAGTGTATCCATGTTTCTCCATACCATCCACTATTTATTGGAGGAAAACGGCGTGTTGCTACAGCTTCTTAAAGAAAGCTCCAAATTTCAAAGATCGCTCTACATTGATTATTACACTCATTCATTCATCCTTATCACCTATATGATATATCTCCCTGTTATTTTGTCTATTCCACATTACTTTTCTCCACGTCCTAGACTTCCAGTCATCTAGATTCCCAGTTCATCTAATTCCAAGCCGACTGAGAAAAAATGGACGCCTACAACATCTCCACCGCAACAAATATCACACTACTACTGTCGCATCATTCCTACAGTCTAGTCATGATAAACGGAGTCGAGTACAACCTGATTAAAAGGAGTGTCGCTGAAGACGGCAACATAGACGTCCGTATACTTCTAGTCTTAGCAATGGTCTGGGGATGGATTCTAGGCTACCTTTTGGCGTGGGCTCGCTGTGATAAAAAGCATCGAAAGAAAGGCGAAGCTGCAAGGGAAGAAATGCTCGTGAATGGGAATATACTGGAAGAGAAGGAGTTGAATGAGGAAAGCTTGTTGCCTGTTTGGAGGGAGAAGAAGGGGGGGTATGGGGCGATCGACGGATAGAGCTGTATGTGGTGTTGGGGAAAGGGGAGGAAAATGACTTGTATTTAATGCTGGTTGGTTTTATACTACATTTCATGTGGGTGAATGTACTTACTATACACATCTTACTGCCACTATTTGGTGATCTCGATGGGGCTCTCAGAAAAAGAGAATAAGAAACTACTATGGAAAGAAGCTTAAGCTACTTAGACACTCACAGATACTCCAGCCAGGTATTCACTTCAATTTTTGGGTATCTTCTGCAACTGCCACTCGAAGGAGGATAATTACAGTGTCAGTATATCGCTGCCATTACAAAGTAAAGTTCCACTCTGAAGGATAAGAATCCAGCACAGCAGTAACTTAGGGCATGCCGAGCTGACCACATAAACCGGATCCCACATACCAAAGTGCTGTGCCCGAGTTCATAAGTAGACAAACACAGGCTCGCCAGCCAATGAAACAAATTGACCGAAGGTTCATTATATATCCGCTAGGACTATCTCCCATCGGCGAGCCAAGGTAGATGACGAGTAAACTAGTCAAGTGTAGCGAAAACAATATTACATCGAGCCAAGCTAGGCAGGACTGGCTACATAAAGAGCAGTCAGCCCTACAATTATCAGTTTACCCAGCTCCGGCACTCACATTCGTTTTACTCACAGCAGCTTGTTACGCTGCCTGTTTTCCTCTTTCGAAACCTCAATTTCCATCTCTCAGTCACGAACCCATAAACACTACCTCATTCGCACCTCAAATCGCCCAAAATGGACCACTTCAACCTCACCATCAACGCCACCACCACCATGCCCGTCTCCTTCAACGCCAACAACACCATCCTCGTCAACGGGACGGAATACATTCTCTCTTCGTTCCACCGGTCTCATTATTACGACAGAGACGTACATTATATGCAGATAATTATTCCTGTAATGCTGTTCTCGATCATCATGTACATAGCAGCTTACCGCGTTGGCTTTAGACACGGGCGAGGGTTTGAAAGAGAGTATTTGAGAGGAATAATGCAAAACTATGGGCTGGTGTTAGGTGATGGTACTCCGAAGAAGTCTGGTGCTCCAAAGAAAGCTGTTGCTCCAAAGAAAGATCTTGATTATGGGGCGGTAGATCTGGAGAAGGCTGATTGTACGGTTCCGCTTTTGAGGGGTCCGGTTAAGGGGGTTGCGCAAAAGTAGATGGATGACTTGGGTTGAGAGGTTCGGGATTGGGTGCTTGGATATGGATTCTAGAAGCGGGTTTGGTACCACTATCTACTACTCGGGACGGTTATGATGAAAAGTTTTCCTGGAATTGGGAGCAACCAGGTGGCCCAAGACTTTGGTTCGGTCTAAGGGCTCAAATTTTTATTTTTAAATGAACTGACTGGAGCTCACACTAGTATTTTTATATTGCGTCGCTCCCTCGATATACCTGCGTGATCTTCTGATTCTTCTGCTGCGATTAAAGTACCTTCTAGAGAACATATTTCCAACCTAATACAACACGAATTTTCGACATTCAATATTCGCAGCCACCCCCCAAAGCACACTCAAGCAACTTCCACCCCCAGCAAACACCAACCCACGTTCTCGCCCACCCGCACCCCCCAAAAATGTCCCCACAACCCCCCATCACCATCCACGCCACCCTCCCCATCACCATCCACCCCTCCAACGACACCATCACCATTAATAACATCCAATACATCGCAACCTCCGCAATCGACGCCTACAACCAGATGACCCAACTCATACCTGCTCCATGCGCGACCAACCAACCACTCTCCTTCCCAGCCGAGCAATCAACATCAGTCTCACTCATCCGCCGCTGCCCAGTCGCAGTGGTAAGCGTGATCGCTATTGCATTTTTCGTTCTTGGATGGGGTTTTGCGCATGAGTATTTTTTCAAAAGGCCCAGGGAGGAGAGGAGAGAGGTGGCGGAGGGGTATTGGAGACTGCAGGCGGATATGTATGTGGGGGTGGATTAGGCGGGGATGGGAGGGGGAGGGAAGGAGGGATTTTGGTTAGGAAAGGAGAGGGAGGGTAGGGGTTGGCGTTGATACTGATACAAAAATACTCGGGTTCTTGTGATGTTCAGACACATGTTACCGGGAAACAGGCCGAATCGAGGAACTCACCGAAGCATCATGAGGTGGTCTGGTCTGGTAATGCGATGCTAGTTCCAGGACTACGACAATGAGACAAACTATGTACCATTCAGATTGCTGGCTAGGCTGCACACTAATATTAAAGTAAGCCCTACCCGAAGTTTGCCAGCCTTGTGGACAGGTGATCTTGTCTCTATGGACCAATTTATATCTAAATTTCAATCTCTGCGGGATTCTTTGTTGTGCTCAAAGACACGAGGAGGAGTAAGATTTGGAAAAGAAACCAAGGAGACCTTCTGGACGCCTGTGACCAGGGGAGGTGTTTGAAACACTAGCTCCTTTTGTAAATAAATATATATTCTTATTAAACCCTGCTTACGATTGCATTCTATTTTTGTCCCTTAGAATCCTAAAACAGTAATACACTTAAGAAACCTCTTGAATCAACTTCCCACCCATTCCAGCACCAGGCTTGACCCCACCCTGGAACAGAGTGCCGACAGGAGCCTCGATCCATTCTTCCGGAACACCAATACGATTACCATCTTTGTTGCTGACCCAACGGACGAAAAGCGGGTTTGCTTTTTGTGGTTCCCCTTCAGGAGTAGCATCAGCAACAGGGCCGGCAAGATCCCTACGACGGGCATTTGTCTTTGGTGCTTGTTTCTTGAGAAGTTTGTTGATTGTTTCCATCTGTGATTTGTTAGCTGTATGAACTGTGGAATTGACCGAGTATTAAAGGACTTACCTTCTCCTCTTCGTTGCGCTTCTCGCTGAGATTCTTTCTCCTGCGCGCCATTTCCGCACGTCTCATAGCGTGTTCCTCTGCCGTGAGATGCTTCTTCGTTTGAACCTCTGCGAAAGATATTAATTTGTGAAAATGAGTAATGCGAGGGATACATACCATCAGGAAGAGCGATCAAATAGTTTGCCGCGTCCTCATCAAACTTGGCTCTTTGTCTTCGGGTGAGTTTGGCCAGATCAGGTGTAGAAGCTCTGCTACCACCGGCAGGTGTCTCATCGTCGCTGTCGAGGGGCTCCTCTTCCTCCTCCTCGGCAGCCACCTCAATGTCTTCATCCTCGCCCTCTGCATCCTCTTCATTTCCAGTCTGCATGGCTTCTTCCTCTTCAATCTCGTCTGCGATATCGCTGTCAAGCTCACTGAGCTCTTCATCATCGTCGTCACTTCCCATCTCTTTCTGCTCCACAGTGACTGTGTCGTTCTTCGGAGGCTCCTTGACAACAATTTTGGTCTTTCCAGCTGAAGGTTGCGAAACCTTGATGGTCGGTGGAGGAGGTTGGGCATCCATGTCAACGTCTCCATCAGCGTCCAAATCATCATCTTCGCCCTCCGCATCCAAATCATCGTCCTCCTCGATAACTTCACCTTCTGCATCCTCGTCCTCACCGCCCTCCTCCATTTCCTCATCTTCTTCGCTTTCCGACTCCATCACATAGCTTTTCCTGACATTCCTGGATCGTTTCCCTTCGATAATTTCCCCGCCCACAAAGTTATCCCTGCTGTTCACCGTAATTGATGGGCCTGCGCCGGAACTGGATCGTGTCGCTTCGCGTAATTTGCTAGATGAGGTCTTAACGGTGAAACGCATAGATTCTGGGCTCCTTGAAGTCGCCGGGGCTGGTCCACGTGATACCGACGCCGATGAATCGCCAATTGTGCGACGTGGTCGCGACATCCTGTGAGATGGTTGCTCAGCAACTATGATTGTGTCTTTCGCTTTGGCGGCGGCTGCCGATCGCTGACTACGACGTGTAGGCATCTTGCCACACACTACAATCGAATAGAAGTGACAAGGAGATGAAATTGTAGGGTGCAGGATTGATCTTGATGAATTCCTTGATTCTTCAGATGGCTTTTGAGGTTTGAGGTTATTGATGATGACGGGAGGTGCGACGGTAGAATGGTATCTTCCGTATGTTGAACAGAGTTTGTGGTGAATCAGCTCGCAAGGGCCATCGGGTTCTGCCTTGATAAAAACAGATTGCGGAGAATGAGTGGTGGATGGAGGCGCGTTACATACATAAACGCACTTTCCTTTACACAGCCGCCCCAGTCGTCTTGCGGTATTGATGTCAACCAACCACGTATCCGTTTCGGCAAATGTCCATCAAACCTTCACCCTTTCGCCCCCAGCTTGTGTGACGGCAGAAGGATATATTTATCGAAAAACACGAGAATCAAATCAAAAGTGGGAATGGATATTGAGAGAGGGATAAATGGCAACGCTTAATTACGGAAAATTGCGTTCATTGGCGCAGAACATGCAAGGTGATTTGCGCAAAGAGTCCAACATACGAATGAAAATACATAAGGGACATGTCTGGGTAACTCACTCGGTCTTGGTGGTGGCTGGCTCAGCCCTACCAGCTTTCCCTCGACGATCAGTCCAATCGATTTCTTCTTCTCCTTCCGAATCCGTACTGAGCTTCCTAACGCGTTTACTGGCTCGGTCGGCCTTTCCTGACATGTCGACTCTGGCAAAGCACCAACAGATACCCACTTCGTACCACAGATGCTTACGGCTGAGGTTGGAATGTGGACGTTAATCGATAGGCTACACGTAAACCACTGGTAAAGAACTGTTGCTCACGCCCAGTGCAAGGCTTCTTGGTCTTCTTCGTCAGAGTGATATCCAAAAATGTAGGGGGCCGTAACAAATTGATGAACCTTTCGGCTTTTCGCTGCGTTGGACGTGCGAGAACAATTGACTTCAGACGGGGAGATGTTGGCCCAGATCCGCGCTGTGAAGTCTAGCCAATCAAAGCCGGTCGCGTAATTATGTCATCAGCTCAGCCAATGCCGAGGCACATGTAAATGGTCGATTCTCACCGACAATGAAAACAATCATTCTGAAGCTTCAACAGCAAGCTTCATTACTGCACGCGATGGGCGACTCCGAAGATGGGAAGCCAAATACTGGCATACCACAATGGCAGCGGAAGAGGAAAGATGACAAAGTGGCGACGCCTCCTCCAACGACTAAGGAATCACCGAGTCAACTGAGTGCGATAGAGCAGGCCAAGCAGTTTTTGGAGGAAGATGAGATCAAGGACGCGACGACGGATAAGAAGATTGCCTTTCTAGAGAGCAAGGGACTACAGAAGGAAGACATACAAAAGTTACTGGGTGTTACTCGAAATGAGGAAGCGACCGGCAGTGCTGCTACCTCAAGCACAGTACCTAAAGGAGCACCCATAGAGCCAGCGCCAGAAACGCAGTCTTTAGTAGTCCGACGATCGTCTCCTCCACAGAATCAGCCTACACAAGTCTATACACCACCGTGCGAACAAGCGCCTATAATAACATACCCCGAATTCCTTGTCCAGCCGACTGGACCTCAGCCATTAATAACCAAACACCGACTCCTCACCACCCTCTACCTCTTCGGCTCCCTCAGCTTCCTCCTCCACGGCACCAACACATTCCTCATTCGCCCCATGTTCCAAACCCTCACTGAGTCCCGCCTATCCCTCTCCTCCACTACCCTCAGCAACCTCCAAAAACTCATTAAAAAACTCGAGTCCACCGTCTCCGAGATCCCCATCACGTACTCCGTCCATCACAAAGGATCTCTACACCCCGAATACCTCGACTCAGACGCCGAATCGCAGACCAGCGACCCCACCGAGCTTTTCCACCGGGATATCGGCATCCAAACATCGCTGCCCTCCTCACCCACCATGCACACGCCCGGCTCGCCGTCATGGGGTTCATCGAATGCGACTTCGAATGCAGGGAGCACGAGTACAACACAGCAGCAGACAGCACGGTTGGCACGGATGAAGAGTGTGTTGAGTTCGTTTGTGGATGATTCGAAGGATGAGGAGTCCAGTGCGCAGGACTTGAATACGAGGATGGATTTGCTGAAGGAGTATTTACAGGGGTTGGCGTATACGGCACCGACGTTTGGGTATGGGGGAGGAGGGTTCTCGAATGGGGGTAATGGGAGGGATAAGGAGGATGAGATTTCGAAGGTTAAGAAGGAGATCAGGGGTGTTAAGGGGGTGCTGCTTAGTGCTAGGAGTTTCCCCGGTGGGGTGAGGACGAGGTAGACTGAGACTGTTGTTGATTTATACATCGTAGGGCTTATATGATTATGATTAATGGATGATAGACAAATCGTCGCATTTTATATTGACCTGCTGATGTCCGAAGGCAGTTATGGTGTCAATCTATGGCCATGGATGTGAGTTTGCAGGATTTTGAAGTTGTATAGTCGAAGCTGTGTAGTCAAAGATGCAGCCTGTTACAATATAGGGAAGTCACGTCATAATCACAAAACACTTAATATGGCTATCAAGAAATTATATTTGGATATAAGTGATTCTCAAGGAAATAAGGAATCTCCACCCCAGCCCAGTGAAACGAACCATGGAAAGGAAATCAAAAGACATATCATATCCCACGGTGGAGACCGGTGCAGAAAATGAGACCATACATCAAGCTAAGATGTGATAATTCAGTCATAGTTCAGTCATAAAAGTTAGAGCTGGCCAGAATAAGGACAATAATGTCAGGAATTTGAAACAGAAAACCAAGGAAATAGAAAAGCAGACAAACAGACGGATAATAAGTGGCCACCTGTGAGAACGACGGCAACATGCGCTGAAGGATTTTCGAGGCAGTCATCTCAGTAAGTTGGAGAGAGAACACAGAAATAGAGCCAAATGAAGGCACAGGGTCAGTCCAATCACGCCGCTCTCACCGCCACCAATGGGCGAGCGCATGCCTTGAGATAGACGACAAGTCAATAATCGCATCACATCCCGGCTCCGTACAACGGTGCTTGACCTCCCGTGCAGACGGCTTATAGGTCTCCGCGTCGGGATGCTCCTGTTGGCGATGTTTGATCAAGTCTTTCTCGCGGAAGTACCCCTTTCTGCCAATGCGAGAACATCCAAGAATATCACATGGGTATGTGCATTCATTGTGCTCGTCGCGCATGTGTCTGGTGTATTCAGACTGCTTTTGAAACGGTGCTTGTAGCTTTTTAGCAGATAGGGGGAGTTCCTGGAATGCTGCTGAACGGTATTGAGGACATTCCAAATGCGTGCATACGGGGAACCTGTACTGTAGGGTGGGCGAAGGAGCGGGGTATTCAGTAAGTCCTGGGTTGGTTGTGTCGGTATCGTGGTGATGGTATTGTCTGAAGTGTTGGAGCAGGTGGTCCTTTCGGCGAAAACCGTTAACCCCTCGGTGACGTCGGCAGAATGGACATGGATGTTGAGGAAGATCGGTGCCGAAAGATTTCAAATGTCGATTCAATACATCGATCCTGGAGAACGAAGTCCCGCAGTCGCAAAGATATGGTTTATGCTGCTGAACTTTGGAATGTCGAAGAAGCTCAGCCTTCGACGGCAGATCTTGGTTACACTCAAAGCAATGATGAGGATGGTCGGGATGGATGCGTTTGTGCCCCGAATTGTGGGGAGTAGTTTCGTGTGCAGCTCTTTCTCCTTGTGACACGAAGAATTCGTCACATTTGGCGACGCGGCATTTAAATGAGCAATGACCGGTTTCTTGGTTGTGTTGAAGCAGTGCGGAGTAGCGTTCAAATTCCTGGTTGCACCAGCATTTGAATGGACGATGGCCGCTCTCAACTCCATGACTTTGGACTGCCAAGAGGTCCTGAAAGCCCTCGTCACACCGGCAACATACCCATTCATGCCGTGACTTTTCCTCGACGAAATTCATGGGACGACGATAGGCCAGGTTACGACTGACACCCTTTTTGTTAGCAAGTGGTTTTTTTTTTGACTCACCTGTCTGGAGGAGCTAGGCAAGGCTCGTCCGACATGGCATCTGTATTGATGTATTCATCCAGCCAATCAAAAAGCTCTTGGTTGCTTGGTTCGGCCATGTCGTTCATAGCAAGTAGTGAAGCGGCGTGGGATAGAATGAAAAGACGGATGTTGATTACCCCAGATTTTGGTGTGGGTCTATGATGAGAGATGTAGGAGATGGAGTATGCTTAAGTGCACTCAGTTCCCTATCCATCGCCGCTTGAAGCTCGATATGAATTGTGGCGTTTTGGTGGTTACATTGGTACAGGGGATGCATCGCCCTATTTGTGAGGAACACTCGGTGAGTGTTTCGGTTCTTGTAACACCAAGAACAGCTCCTTGACCAGCACGGCAATGTACATGTAGCTGACTGGCAAACATTTTGTCAACCACGATGCCTCACGGTGAAAAGTGGAAGCACGAATATCTCTCGGCAGCTTGCATTCATTTAATTATACCAATTTTCACTTAGCAATGAAGCAAGAGGAGATAAGTATCTCCTAATCCAGTTCTCTCAATTTCACCTTTTCTTCTACAGCTTCAAACATCATGATGCAGGCATTCAAATTTACCCATTGTAAGATTTCCTCGGGAGATAGTATTGACGATGATCAACTCATCGGCATTTCTATACGTTGCTTCGGTGCTGTATTCTACATTCGCTACCTACCTGGGAATCTAGCTGCTTCATCATATCTACTTGCAGAGCACGTCAGATCCCTCGGCATTATGAGGGGTGACGATGACATACAATCCGACGAGCAGATATGGATATTGAAAAATCCATTCGAAAGGCTTATGGAAGATACAGCACCCAAGCCAACTTCGGTCAATCATTTATTTGACTACCTCTACCCGTTGTATTTGGTTCTCGAAGCGAGAGCTGCAGATAAGGACAGCATAGAAATCCAGCCTCATTTCAAAGGATCAATCCCTCGACAGCTTCTTGATGCCCAGGTCAATATTTGTCTGTACGGGAAGTCTAGACAGCCTAGAAATCTATGGCTATAAAAGCAGATTGCATTTGCCTTTGAAAACAAACAGCTTCGTCCCGATATACGTATTTCTAGTTTACATAGTGTAGTCATCGACAAGGACTGTGACGTCTTACAGCGTTATGTCGAAGCCCCTCCGGAGGAACTTGCTATATGGAAGCCTGACGGTTTCTCAGGGCCTGTTTTACCTCGCAATAGGGACCTTCCCTCTTCGAGCGTATTGTTGGTATTCTGCTCATCTATATCGAAAATCGTGGTACACTCTACAACATAGCATCCTTTTCTGAATGTACGGAGGAACAGCGGTATTGCTGGGCCGCTGAGATTGAAGGTCTTGTTGTAGAGATACATACTGCTGGCGTAGTATGGGGTGATGCTAAAACAGAAAATTTATTGGTGGATTTAGAGAATCGGTTATGGCTTATCGACTTTGACGGTAGTTACACTTCTGGCTGGGTTGATGAGGACAAGAAAGAAACTCGGGATGGAGATTTGCAGGGGCTGGACAGAATCAAAAAGTGGCTGTTTGGAGGTTGCAAAAGGCCTACAGTATAGACTGCGTGGTTCGACGGCATACTTGGGATGAAATGATAGTGTGTTACAAGGTTTCTGAGAGGTCGTTTTGAAGTGTGCAATTTTGGTTTTTGGAGACCTTCACATCCCTTAAGTTGATAAGGATGAAGATAATAATTCTTGATACGGAATAATGAGGTCCATAAGAAGCTGACTATGCAATCGTTCGGGTCAATGTGTTTTTTGTCTTGGTGAGTTTGTAAAATGCAACGATAGTGTTCAGATATATGGTCCACCGGTGGTAGTTCGAAATGGATATCGGAGGCTCGGTAAATTCCTCGGTCCCGAGAAAGCTTGACTCGTGGCGACACATCAACATCACATTGCGAGCACTCTCCATTCCAACCATCTGCCAACATCTAAAAGCACGTAATTTGTGGGCAGAGACCCATGCGAAACTGCTACGAATGGAAGAAATCTACAAATAGCGGCAATTATGGATAGGCTCGCCGAAAGCCGCGCAATTAGTCCACTTGCGCCGTCGGCGAAGGAGGAGGGGCACCAAGAATTTACGTTGGTATAAGTTTTGCACACGATCCTTTCATATCATTCACCATATGCTTTCTATTCTTCTTGTTATATTCTAGTGTGTGAAAAATCGAGGGTTACTTACAAAAGACAACGCGCACATCTCAAGTAGCCCTCCAATATGCCTCCGTCGAATCGTCCCCCATTTACCCCGCATCCAGGCTGGCAAGCAGTCGACGAATATACCCTTTCTCACCTCCATCCGACCTCTCGGCCAAACCATGCGACTCTCGAGCATGCTCTTGAGAACTCAAAGATGAAGGGTCTGCCGCCTATGCAATCCTCTCGCGCACAAGCCAAGTTTCTCGCGCTTCAATGCAAGTTGATGCGCGTCAAGAACGTCCTTGAAGTCGGCACACTTGGCGCATTCGCATCGATCTACATTGCGACGGAGAATCCAGACTGCAAGATCACGACGATTGAGTTCAACCCAAAACATGCGGAGGTGGCGCGGGAGAACATTGCCCATGCGGAAGTCGGTGATAGAGTTGAGGTTCTGGTAGGCTCAGCGGTAGACATATTACCTGACTTGCTCAAGGATATTGAGGACGGAAAGAAGGAGAGGTTTGGTATGACTTTTATTGATGCTGATAAGCTCAACAATTGGACATACTGTGATTATGGGATCAAGATGAGCTACTCCGGAGCTGTGATATTTGTGGATAACATGGCGTGTCGAGGTGCCTTGGTCCAAGAGGATTCAGAAGATCCTCATGTGATAGGAGCAAGGAAAGCGATTGAAGAGGTCGGGAAGGACGAGAGAGTGGACGGAGTCGTTATGCAGATCGTGTCTGAAAAGAACTGGGACGGATTCCTAATGGCAGTTGTCAAGTAGAAAACTACTACCATTATTATCAAGAATTAGAACTAGCAACTAGTTATTATTCTTTAACATCATTAAGTAATGATGTTGGCTCATGAAATTAGTCACTCGTTCATTTTTGCGTACTGGCAGTTGCCCACCAGAGATATGCTAGGCCCAAGAAAGCAGGTCAAATTATAGTGTGGTTGCCACTCATGTGAGGTCGGGATTCCGGATCAGAACTTCCATCTATGTTCTTTCGATCAAGAAATGGGAGAATGTACTTTTCATTGTCGACATTCCTATTCATCGAAGTAAAAGCATCCTTGGCAAAATCATAAGCAACAAAAACACTGGAAAGCTCCCTGCGATCCTTACAGCTAAGATACTTCTACGAAGCAAGCTAGGAGAACTTGGCTCCACAGCGCAGAATCACCATATTTCCGCATGTTATTGGAGTGCTTGGTTGATAACGAGTATCAGATTTTACCACTTTGGGGATCATTAGGAAGATTTCAGATCCGAAGTCTGTTTTATTGAGAGTAAAGCCACCTTCAAACAAAGGCTTCCTACACCAACGAGATCTTATCCAACTTTCAGTACTTCTTCTCCATAGACATCAAGATGTCAACTCCAATCGTTGACGTGCTCCGCACCGACACACAGTCCCTCCAGAAGCTACTCGAGGCAGGAAAAGTCAACTCTGTTGATCTTGTGGAGATCTATCTCGCGCAAATCAAAAAGCATGATGGCTATTTGCATTCTATGATCACTTTAGCTGAAGAGCCAACCTTGAGAGAAGCTGCGGAGCGGCTTGATGCAGAGCGGAAGGCTAGCAAAGTTCGATCACCTCTTCATGGAGTTCCCATCATTATCAAGGTGACTTCTACGAATCATGTGGATATGGATTTTATTCTTATGCCAAACTAGGACAACATTAACACCGTAGACATGAAAACCACGGCTGGAAGCTTAGCCCTCGATGGCTGTAGACCTCGCGAGAATGCAAAAATCGTGGATAAAGTGAGCATTCTCTGATCGAGTTTAAAGTTCTTGTAGAGATGCTTACATCATATAGCTCTCCCAAGCTGGTATGATTATCATGGGGAAGGCAAATCTTACAGTAAGTGCAACAGCGCAAGTTTGTGGAGAGGTTGTTACTGATGCATGTTCAGGAATGGTCAAACTTTCGGTATGCTGGTGCATTCTAGGTATTTTGATATCATGGTAACTGATTCTTGACCCCACAGCGGCAAAAACCTACAGAATGGATGGTCAGGTTTGGGGGGTCTAACACAGTCGGCCTATGTCCGCGGTGGATTTGTTTCCACAGATGAATCTTCGGTAAGACTCTTTCCAACCTCAACCATGTGACGCTGGCATTCATGAACCTCGTTTTTAGAGCACTATCGGATCATCATCAGGCTCAGCTGTTAGTGTATCCGCGGGATATGCCCCAATATCGATCGGTACTGAAACTTGCGGCTCACTCACATGCCCTGCCAGCCGCGCAGCCCTGTACACAATAAAACCAAGTATTGGACTCGTGTCTCAACATGGAATAGTTCCAATTTCGCACAATTGTGATACAGCTGGTCCGATGGGAAAGACTGCCTTCGATATTGCAGCGCTGCTGGACGTTTTGACAGATACATATGCACCAGGACGCCCTGACGGTGGATATACTAGCTCACTGGACTGCTCTTGGGCTGATATAAAAGTCGCGGCCGTGAAGATTGAAGGGCCAGAGGTAAGTCTCTCAAGGTCTACCTTGGCCACCGGATTTCACAGCTGACCTCCTTGTCCAGCTACCGGATTCTGAAGATAAAATCGAAGAGGTCGACAAAAAAGCCATGGCACAAATGGTGAATACTTCCATAATTCACGAGTGTTTTTATGCGGACCTTGACTAATCTTGGGCTAGGTAATTGAGTACCGCGCAGCCTACGAAAAAGTCAAGAACAAGGCTGCTGGGTTTTACGAGAACGTACCTCTCAGTTTCCATAAACTAGACCCATCATTTGAGGAAACCGATGATGCTTTATTCACAATCTTGAGTGCGTGAAGGTGGCCTCTATTTAAAGGAATTCATTTCTAATACCAGATAGTGGCCGACTTCCAGAAGGATTTCCCAGCATACCTTGACTCACTCGAATACACACCTGTCAAGAGCTTCGAAGAGATCATCGAGTTTAACAAGACACATGCGGATGTGGAGATGCCGCCAGGTAGGTCGTGATTGCAGACGCAAGACTCACTATCCCGGCCTCAACTGACTTTCTGGTAGAGAACGACAACCAAGCACTCTTCGAAGAAGCTGTGTCACGTACTATATCTGAAGAAGAGTACCAGAAATGCCTCGAGCTGTGTCGTAAAGAGAGCAAGCAAAACGGAATTGATCGTATCCTGGATACTTACGGCGCGGATATTGTCATTGCGCCCGCAAATGGTGGATGGGAACTGTGGAACCCGTCTTCGATGAGTGGTATGTATTTTTCAATCGGCGTTGTTTACCCACGCGTCTTGCTATGATCTAGTCTTGCTCGACCGACCGAACTGCGGAATGAATCCAACGAATAACATCATATAAATTAGGTTACCCCGTGGCAGCAATGCCCTTGGGATATCTCGAGACCAACGGAGCACCATTCGGCATGTGTGCTATGGCCCGACAGCACGAAGAGGCTAAACTCATTAAGTTTATGAAGTTGTGGGAGGATACGATAGAACCTAGGAAAGTACCAGAAATGCTGGATGGAAAGTCGGAGATTTGGAATGGGGAGAAGAGATGAGTGATAGAAATGCATGGTATCAGGGGTAAAGGCAGGGCAGGGAAGATTTTCAGGCCGCTTACACCAAGAGCTGCACCTATCCTACCATTGGAATAAGATATATTGAAGATGAGTTCTTGCGAATTTGCTTAAATCATACCAATATTCATCCGCGGATAAAGTCTTCGCGCAGCGGCTAGTAGCTACCTTTTGGTTCGCAAACTTAATGTTAGGATCAGTTCAAGTGACAAACCAGAAGCTTCATGTATTAATTTCTCGAGTCTAAGTAACAGTCTATACTCTCCTGAATCGTTGCAGCACAACAAATTCCTGATTTTTCCCTTCCATAACTTACATCTCCTTGTAAAACCGTTTCGGTCTAGGCAATTCTTTGTTGTACCACCATGTCAGATACTCAATCTTGTTCACCCTGCTGGTCTCCCCCCCAACCTTTATGTCTTTTTCTTCCGCCTCTTTTTCCGGCCTTTCTCCCTCCCAAAATCCAATCACATAATTCTCTTTATGTCTCGCCCACAAGCCTCTTTTCGAGAACTCATCCCTCTCCTTCAACCATGTAAACTCATCGTTTTGATAATGCGTCAAATCATGCTCCTCGCTTTCCCTGCCCGCGAATGCCACTTTGAGTTTTCTTCTTTGCTGCGTTTCATCGCTCCGGCCTTCGTTCTCATCGATGAAAACTCTAACCATCAATGTCTTCGCCTCATCCCAATAATCCCCCACATAATCCTCAAGTTCTCTAGGACAATCTCCGCCCGTCCTACTCTCATCCAACCACGTCCTAATATCCTTAAACCAACTCTCATCCTTCTCCTCCTTCTCCATCCTCGCCAACTCCACATAATCATTCTTCTCATCTTCCGCCACCCCCAAATACCCCTCCAAAAGCGCCTGCCCCATCAAATCCGCCGGATTTACAGACATACTCAGCCCATTCGTCAACACAAGCACACACCCCTTCAACCTCGGTATCAGCGCCACGAACGCCAAAGCCCCTGGAAACGACCCCTGATGATAGAGCACCAATTCAGACGGCACGCCTTTCCCCACATCGGGTCTATTTTCCTGTGGTCGCAGCTGGTCCATCGGCCCTGGAGTCTGCAGGCGTGCCCATCCTAAGGCGTAGGATTGCTCGCGCAGCAACTTCGGGTTCATGTTTATCTGAGGGGAGAAGAGAGTAGGGATTTGTTTGAGCGGAGAGCTAGAAGTGGAGGTAGAAGAATTGGCGTATTGATCCGCAGCGCTGTCTAGAAACACTTTGTATAGTTTCACGAGATCGGCGGTGCAGCTGTGCATTGCGGCGGCGGCGCCCATAAAGGTTTCGCCGCTGCAGGTTACAGGGACGATTTTTGCTGGATTGCTGGGATTGGCATCGAGATCCCAGTAGCCGGTGGCGAAGTTGGGGTCGGAGGGGGCCGCGGCGTGCGTGCTGGTGTGGGTCATGTTGAGGGGGTCGAAGATGCGGGTTTTAAGGAAGGTGTCCCAGCGTTGGGAGGCGGCTTTGGTGAGGATGTGGCCAGCTATGTCGTATCCGCAGTTGTTGTAGCCGTAGCTGGCTCGGAAGGGGAATGGTCGCTGGAGAGAGTTGAGGAAATCAATGCTTTTTTCTTGCGGGATGAGTATGTTATTGTTGGTGCCGAGCCACTAAAGGAGGAGAGAGATGGTTGAATTAGTATTGATTAGTGACGAATGAGAAGTGACAATGATAGCATGTTCGAATTGAGAACGAAGAAGTGTCAAAGACAATTCCATAAGCCACCACGTCCATATTACATGCACAGAAGAGCAAACTCACATGGTCCGGTGCCTCCATCCCCGCCCGATGAGAAAGGCAATTCGTAACGGTCATCTCCTTCCGCAATATCTCATCCGCACTTGTCCACTCTGGCAGCACATCATGCACCTTCGAATCCCACTTCAAGTCACCCATCTCCTCCTCCACACAGATCCCTAGTCCTGCAGCAACGACTGCTTTCGTTAGCGACGCGCATGGAAATATGGTTTCGGCTGTGACAGGCAGCTTGTTGTCTAGATCTCGATATCCTAGATTTTCTTGGTAAATCACCTCGCCTTCATGGATCACAGCGATAGCGGCGCCTGGGGTGGAGCCAGTTTTCATAATCTCCTCGAGGTTGGAACGGAGGGCGTGGAGGCGCGATTGGATGGTTTTGGTGGAAGACATGTTGAATTGAAAGGTGCTGTATAAATCGAGCTTTGATAGTGAATTTGTTTACAGCGATGAGGAGTAAATTCCATGATCTGAGAGCGGCTCTTGTAGCTATGTAAATGGGCTGGGTGAGTTAGGCGCTGAGAGAGCTGTGGCCTGGACTGGCCGGACCTTCAACACTGCCCAACGCTTGTCGCCTAATCCTTTTGCTTCTTTGACGGAGAAGCCTTCCACAGGGTCATGTTCTCGCCCAAAAATTTCAAGTTTACAGCTAATCTTGTTGGGCATTATGCTCCGAATTCGAAAATACCAGGATGATTGGCAAACGCCGCGCCTATTGTGAAGGACTTCATCGAACGATGCACAAAACTTAGCTAAAGCCCAAGGTGCGCAGTTATTCTACGTTCTATTTTTCAAGAAGAAGTCAGGCTACGAGAGACTTTTTCCTTCTACTTGAACAGCAAGATTTTCTGCGAAGCAAACAATATACTGGCGGGAAATGGAATAATAACCACCCGACCTCTGACCTCCTCAGATTACTCTTAATCAGTGACCCCAAGAAGTTCTTTGAACTCTTGGAAAACAATGATATTGTGAATATGCTTCTAAATCTACTGTTCATAGAACTTGAACACTTCCACATCTATTCTGGAGTAGACTTTGCGGCGTTATGTCCGTATCATTTAGGTGCCTAGAAACGTCTGATAGTAGGTTGACACATTAATTTACCAAAGCACACATGTAATACAGGGAGCTCTTTTCACTATCATTGCCAAGCACAAATTATGACATTCCACGCTGGCTGAGCCAAAGAAAGCTCCTGTATTAGTTGTTTTAGACGCAAGAGACATCATAGTCTAGTGCGCGGTGGACGAGCACCACCGCGTCCGAGAAGTAAAGACCAGTTACTTGTGAGGAGTATGACCCTAAAATAAGCAATTTTGAGAAAGATATAATTCCATCATGCATCGTGTGTTTTCGGGCTTGCAAAAGCGAACTCAGTAAAGCCCTATTCGTAACTGTTCATCAACAACTTGAAAAACAATACTGAGACATGCGTTAAGGTCACCAATTCCACAGGTGATACATACAGCTAGAACTTTTACAGATTCTACAGCAACAATGTAGCTCGATGTGATCTTTCTTCATGGTTGCTCAATGGTCCCTTTCAACTGTTATTTCTTGGACTAACGGATACACGCTCGAATTTTGTTATTGTTTTGGTCCTGATAAGTCTTAATGCCAGTCAGTCTTCTCCTCATATCAGTGAATTCATCAAATTTCCTCTTTTACTGTAATCTCATAACAGGACTGATTGGTCACAAGGGCGCTTTGTCATTCCTGTTACTCCTCCTTGCCTATAGACTTCCATCTGCGAGTGAATCTGTTTGACGCCACCCGTATTAGGTCTGCAGATTCTGCATACAGAGTAGGGGAAACAGTCTCAGAACAATTCCAGCCTTGCAAATACAACCCCAGTTGAGCACTCACAAGCTCTTCTGCTCCACTAGAGCTCATATTTGTTTCGCTTTCACACTAGACAAGTTACACTCGTGTGACTTGAGCTTCCTTATCTACTTACCACCATGGAGGCTCTCAACATTCTACCGACCACTATGAAGGCCCTTGACGTCTTCCCTACCACCATGAAGTTTCTCGACGTCTCGGCTACCACGACGAAGGCTCTCCACACCCTTCCTGCCACCATAGAGACTCTCGAAATCCTCCTCAACGAACTCCCAGACCCAGGCCTAGAAATCTACATACAGCAACTCAACAAGTTTGAGCGCTTTTCTCGTTTCCCTGAGGAGATCCGTTGCATGATATGGGAAGCATCTTTGCCTGTTGGACGCACAGTGCAACTCGGATATGTTCGAAAACAACACTCACCCGATTACCCCGTCACATTGCACGCTACACACGAGAGTCGCCAAGTAACATTAAAACACTTCTACGTTGAAAGAAGCATGGTTCGACAAGTCGACGGATCGACCCTCGCAATTGGCAAAATGTGTATCAACCCATCAAGCGACCGAGTCTTGATCAGCAACTTGGCATTATTGGGCCGGGGGGGCTGGAAAATGGTGGACTGTAGAGGGTCACCTTGGGCTGGAAAGGTTACCACCATCGACATTGAAGACAAACACTGGTGCGAAACAACTCTGGTGTACTTCCTCATGGGATGGTATACTACTGGAGATGAGGCTTATCCCGATGGGCGACCGGACGTTGTTATGCAAGAAGGCGCGGCGCCAGCTTTACCCGCCCCAGAGGTCTTTCTCGGGCTTAAGATGTTGCGCCTCGTTGCATCCCATCCACAAGACTGGACAAAACCATGGAAGGAGAAGTGTAGCTGCGCCGATGAGTCGGATGCATTTAGTGTCAAAAAGGTCAGGGCTGTATTGAAATTTATAGTACCACGATGTTTGGCTCACTCCGACGGTGTCTCGGTCCCGGAGGTTGACCTGATCATTGCTCGTCAACGGGAACGAAGTGAGACAGCGAATACTGAGTATGACTCTGGCTCTGAGTCCGAGTCTGAGCACGATTCTGAGGACGACTCTGAGTCCGGTGCTGCGCTAGACTAAATTGCCCCCCTGAGTTTTTAGTAATCAGGAAAAGACTTTCATATTGGAGCTGGCTTGGCTTTCTGGCAAGGGGTTGAGTTAAATTGTGGATTCAGAATTCTTGTGTTGGTGGTGGACTCGTGCGGTAGCCAATACTCAACCAAAATGTGTCTTTACCCTGCCCTATTGTAATATTTTCGAAGTGATTGTGAAGCGACATGAACTTGACACCTCAACCGACCTCCATTGATTTACAAGGCTGAAATAGCCTCAAACTCATTGGTTGAAATATCAGCGGTTCGGGGGGTCCAACTTAGGTCTGTAATCTCTCAAGAGTGGGGGAGATCTCCGCAAAGGATCCTTCCCGTCAGCATTTTAAACAAACACAACGTCCATTACCGATGAGATAGATGAATACCCGCAGCCAAGTGGTTGTCCTCGGGCCTTCCTCTGGTCTTTGCTTTTCGACATGGTCGGTTCGTTGTTGCCTATCTGTTTGCTTAATTGCTGAGGCTAGGGTTATTCATAGTGATAACCGCATTAGACACCCGCTGTTGGTTGTTGGAGGGTTGCCTGAGAGAACTTTCTGCTCCTCTACGTACCGCCTAAGTATAGTCTACGAGGTTTCCTAGGCAAGTGGTGATGCAAGTGCAAAAACTAGACCTCTATTCCTTTCTCTCAATTCAATCTTTCCTTTCCATCCATAGTCTTTCTTTACTCTATTATCAACATTCGTTTGCCAGCGCATCTCATTCTTTTCTTTAAATGCTCATATGACATCTTTATAAAAGTCCAGCATCAACAATGACTCGATTACGGTGGCTCTATGCAGGCATTGCCGCTTCAATCTTCACATTGACCCTTGCTGCCGATGCTTCTTCTACCTGCTGGTATCCCGATGGTGCCACAGCTGAGCCGGGTCACGTCCCATGCAACCAAACTATCTCTGGTGCCTCGGCGTGTTGCGACCCCGACGATTCATGCACTACAAGTGGTATGTGCCTAGGGGCTTCAGGCTGGGTCTACCGAGGGAGTTGTACAGACTCCAACTGGGAGTCCGGCAACTGCGCGAACCAGTTTCCGAATTGCACAACAGGTAAATTTCCAACATATCAATTCCAGCATCAAATCGAGAAACTAATCCAACAAACTCAGAACCAACCAGCGGAAGGCGATACCATACCTGGACCGCCCTCTGGGCATGCAGTCCCCTCGGACTCCCCCTCTCAGAATACTGCTGCGGCTACGCCAACGGCGCATCATGCTGCCCGTCGAAATTCACACTAGGTGTCACGGGCCAAGCATTCAAGCCTGGGGACGATCAACGGGTGAAAAATATTTCTGCCGCCGCTATCGCGCAATACACATCTACTAGAACCGCATCCGCAGTCTCATCTAGCACATCGTCGCCTGCGACTGCGTCCGCTGCATGTTCTGCTGCATCAGCTATCGCAGCAGCATCGCCCACACCGTCTGTATGTCCGGACCCGGAACTCGGAACGAAACTCGGGTTGGGGATTGGTGTGCCGTTGGGAGTGCTGGCTGCGGGGATATTGGGGTTGTTGTTTTGGAGAGAGGCGAATAGGGGGAGGATGAAGGGTGTGCAGGATGATCGTAATGTTAATGCGGGGTATGCGACGCAGCAGCAGCATCTTGGGAATGGGAATGGGCATAGGAATGGGTATGACCAGGATCCGATGAAGAACCAGTGGGTGCCAGGTGCAGTTCCACTGTTCGAAGCACCGCCGAATCATTTGCTGGCCGAACTCAAGGCATGATGAACGAGGTTGCTGTTAATTGATAAGTGTATCAATTACGGATATGACTGGTAGTCCAGTCTGCAATGCGGGGGAATATTGGCGTCGTGAAACAAACAGATGCATACAAATACCCCTCTTGCGAATATATTTTGGACTCATTCTTCGATTCATATTTGATATTTCATAATTGTATATTTAAATTACAAATTGTGAGAGTTTCGTTTCACCTGTTGTCATGGTCACTCGACCGCAACCTTTCCTTTCCTTGCCTTCGACTAAAACTTTTCTTGCTGCCCAGAGAGATGTAGCAATTACACCCAAGATGATAGCACCAAGGGTGATCTCCTGAGTCTGAACAGAAAAGATGTTGTGAGCCTAGCGATTCTATATCCAGCATATCTTCCCCGGATAGTTTCGAAAAGAAAGACAACTCCAGAGGTCCCTATCGACTTGCTAAATGCCACCAGCTCCCAATATCATAAAAGATTGCTCCTAGAGAATCGAGATTCTCCAAAAATAACGAAACGCCACTTCCTGTCCCTTTCACAAACTGCTCCTAACCGCCAATTCACGCTTATTCAATTTCATATTTCTCAATTCCATTTCCAAATTCCCATGCACTCTCAAATTCAAACAAATCCCAGCTTCCCGTCTCCCCAATTTCCTCCTCGACGCTGTCACTCCGTTACTTGCTCTCCCTTCATAAATCCCAACTTTTTCTCCTCCTAGTCTTTCACCAACTTCTTTCCACCACCTTTTTTAGCCAGCACCGTTTTCTTCATCCACTCACACATCCAGTCCCCCCCCTCATAAGCAAGCAAATAGTTTCCGCCCTCCTCAAAGACGATTTTATCAATCACTCTCTTTGAATACAAGTCCTTGCCATCAGCCGTAGCTCTGAAGTCCTTGCATTGCTTCATGCGAATCTCGTAGGTAGCGAGGGGTAGATGAGCAATATTGACTGCTGGTTCCCATGATGGGTAGTAGTTGCCCTCCCATTCAATGAGATAGAGTTTTTTAGCAGCGGTACTAGTAGGGGGAATGCGGTAACCTGAAGCGAGGATGGAGTTGATTGGGAAGTCCTTGTCGCAGGGGTCTTTTGCTGGGGGAGTGATAGGTCCAAGCTGAGCGGGACGTCTGATGGGGCCGGGAGTTAGCTCGGTGGGACTGCTGGTAGGTGGTGTCATAAGTGGGCCCAACTCTAACTTCTTCGGTTCCGGGGAGCTCATATCAGATGCTGGCGATGGTTCAGATGTACTGTCATGGGTGATCGAGGTACTTTGATGAGATTCGACACCCTCCGTGCTCAAAGTGGAGGCGTGACGAGCATTTTGCTCACGGTTGCCCACCTTCACGATGACATTTATGTCACCCATCATTTCCTCGTCAACTTCGATAGATCGGTTGATTGAGTCGGCCGATAGGGATTGGCCAGTCTCCGCAAACCAATGAGAGAAAGGAGATTTCTCAGGGCTTGACTGAACTTTGTGCTCGCGGTTTGCGACCTTCACAATGGCGTTAATGTCACCCACCAATTCCTCGTCAACTTCAATAGATTGGTTGATGGAGTTGCCTGATAGGGATTCGCCAGTCTCCGCAAACGCTTGAGAAGCAGTACGTTTCCCGCGGCTTGACTGAAGTTTGTGAGCTTGAGACGCAAAAGCTTGAGGACCAACATGACTTACAGGTTTAACGGTTGGTGATACAGAAGCTGCCAATTTATCTTGAGCCTTCTGCGCTCTACGCTTTCGAATATCTGAAGTGATCGTAGCGGGTATATCTGAGTCACCAGACGACGAGGAGCCATCACTCTCTTCACCTTTGTCGGGTGTGGAAGGGTGTGACAGAACTCCATAACTTGGTGAAAGAGCAGCTAAACTCTTGCCTGCAGTTTGAGTGATCGATCCTGAGCCATAGATATCTCTAATATCGTTGTCACTTTGAGTTGACACATGACTTAATTTGCGGCGCTTATTCTTTTCATGGTTCAATTTTGCCGCTTTAGCTGCACCAGGTTTTTCAACGCCATTCCGAGACGTGGTGGCTGTTGTCAATTTGGGCCTGGCTCTCTTTGGGGTAGTTGCGCCTTTGGTGGTTGGCTTTAGAGTGCCAGATGCACGAGTTGATGGTGGCATTGAGGATATATTTTCGTGGGTTGGAAGTTGCACGCGTGGTATTTAATAGAGTGGCTGAAAAAAGTAATTGTATGGTAGTGTTTCTTGTGGAGCGTGCTTGTTTGTAAGTTCTTCGTTAAGAAGAAATTTTTGTATTGTGAAAAGGTTGTAAAGAGTAAGAAGATCGAGCTGGAAGACTTAGGGGTTGGGTGTTGAAAGAAAGTACACTAGCGTTAGCGCAACAGATTGAAATTTGAGCAGGAGGGAGAGTAATTCACTCATTCACTGCTTCAACTATCTGCCATCTCCACGTCGTCCGCATCGATGCCCTTGACTTCCACTTCATCCTCCTCGCTCACTATCGTCAAATCATTCAATGGGAGTCCCAAAGATATAATTCGTTTTGGAGTTGGCCGACTTATAGTAGTTGACCGACTTAAAGTAGATGGATGACTTACATCAATTGCCTGACTTACAGTAGTTTGAGCAATATATGCTTGTTCTAGAAGTCCAGGAATCCTATGTAAAACTAAGTAACTATTGCCATGTGTTTTGACACTACGATATGCAATACTTACCACCGTATACAGACTGAAATCACTACGCAGCATCTCTTTGACACCATAGACTCTCGTCTCAGCCTTCCTGAGTGTGTCGGCAGGAATCTCCTTTACTACAGCATCTCCATACTTTCGAGATTCGTTTCTAGCATCTTGTTCTTTCTCAAATAGGGAGATGGGAGAGCATTCTTCGTCATTCCATACGCCAGTGACCATGATGCTGTTTTTATTGTTCTCAGAGTGGTTTTTGAAATGCTGTCTGACGATTACAAGAAACTCTTTGCGATCATTCGGCGGAGTGCTTGTGGTGTCTTCGGCATCCCAGCCATCGTCCAGCGACGAGCATCTTTTCCTGGAAGAGCCATGATCTTCTTTAAAGATGTTGTCTCGGCGATGAACGCGCCAAAACGATTTCGGGTAAGACGAAGGAGAGACCTCAAAAGCAGCCATAGTGGAAGTTATTACTTGTATGAATTTAGCTAACGTTCACTTCTTACTTAATGCAAATAGCGATTCCTAACAAAAATAAACAGAAATGGGAAAGGTATTGCGCATGATATGTTGGGATAGCTGCGTTGTTCAGGAACAGCTCTCGCGCAAGAAACGCACAGCGGCACAAGCGATTTTTATTCGACGCGTACAAAGAACAGTGGCTAGGATTGCTCATAATAGTTATCGCAGAACCAAGGGTATCAAGAACTGTTTTGACGGTCTCTAGATACCGCAGCCACATGCAGCTGTGCAAATCTTCGAGAACAAAGTATTCGGATTCAGACAACCCAACTCTTTTTTTGTATCCCATGCGCCAGCTAAAGCCACAATATATACATGAAACACGTACGCGAAAGTATAAAAAGCCCCTTAGAATGCTTGATTAGTTCGGAGAGTCAACCTCACCACTCACTTGAGCACCCTGGGGCTCCTCTGTTGGTGAAGTAGCAACTGCCATCGCCTGATCCAGAATCTTGATTCCTTCCTCAATCTCTCCCTCCGTGATCGTTAAACTTGGCACAAACCTCAGAGTATTTGTTCCAGCCGTAATGATCAACAACCCTCTTTCCCTTGCCGCAGTGACGATTGGGGTGGGATCTTGGCTCAGTTGCAATCCAAGCTGTAACCCTCTGCCTCTGACCTCTGTTACGAGTTCTGGGTATTTCGCCTGTAGTTCCTCAAAATGCTTATGGAATATCTTGGATTTTACGAGAACGTCCTTTTGGAGCTCAGGATCCGACAACCGAGAAACAATATAATGACCTATCCTAGCTCCCAGTGGGTTTCCGCCAAAGGTTGTACCATGATCACCGACCTTGATCTTTTCCGATACATTCTTGTTCACAATTGTGGCTCCGATAGGGAATCCGTTCCCTAAAGCTTTGGCGGTGGTGATAATATCGGGGTGGGCTGTCTTTGGTAGGTGCGCGTGAGCCCAAAAGGTTCCTGTTCGAGAAAGTCCGCACTGGATCTCATCATAAATGAGGACTGCATCAACTTCACGGCAGCGAGCTGCAAGTGCCGTAAGGAATTCTTCCGTCGCCACAATAACACCACCTTCTCCTTGGATAGGTTCTACAATGACACCGCAAGTGTTCTCAGTGACCAAATCTTTGATAGCCTCAACATCATTATATGTTCCATATCTGAAGCCTGGTAGCATTGGAGCAAACGGTTTTTGGTATTTTGGGTTCGGTGTAGCAGATAATGATCCCATTGTTCGGCCATGGAAAGAATTGTGAAAAGAAACGATTTCATGTTTCTGTCCTGATTCATCGACGACCTTTCCTGCCTTTCGTGCGAATTTGATGGCTGCTTCGTTTGCTTCGCTGCCGGAATTGCAAATAAACACGGCATTTGCATCATGCATGGAACCCGACTGTAGTGTTTTCTCGACAAGCAATTGAGACAGGGCCCCAGTCCATGGGTTGTGATATAAGTTAGAAGTATGCATAAGAGTGCCGCCCTGGAAGATGGATGCTGTTAGATGAGTCACCAAAATGGAGCTGTTGGACTTGCTTGTTGCTTCAGAATGGATGCGATTCGTGGATCGCAGTGCCCCAAAGCATTGACTGCTATGCCTGCTGTGAAATCGAGGTATTTCCTGTTCTCTACATCCCAAAGATAACAACCTTCTCCCCTAACGAACATAGGTGGTGGTCGAGCATAGGTTGCGACCATGTATGGAGCTTGTTCTGCAACGAGACGTCCAGTCGCGGAGTCTGGAGAGGGATCAGGATTTGGTAGGTTTGACTCATTCTGCCAATGAACTGTTAGAGATTGCGTGCAGTGTTTGAGCCAAGCTTTTCTTACCTGTATATCTTGCTTGATATCGTCTGGTAAGTTGGAAGCAGCAGCCGCCGCTCGTGAGGCATTTCTTCTCAGGAAGCCATTGGTCAAAGAAGAGGCATTGGTAGCTTTCAAGCAAGCTGTTGCCCTTTTCGTAGAGAATCGGAGAGCCATCTCAAGTCGAATTATGTGGAACGGAGGTGAAAAGGAAAATATTATCACAATGTAGAAATGACTCCCGCAGCGGCATGGACCGGCGTCAAACGTAAAAAACATAACAAGCCGAGCAAGCGTTATCGGAGCTAATCATGCAAGGATGAAAAAGGTCTGAAAGGGTGTGGGGTTGAAGTGGCTCGAGTGGGTTGGCGTGTGGCTCGTGTGTTTGGATTCTCTGTGCTCAGCCCCACCTAATACCGACCTCCCTCCACAGTTCCACCATCGCTGTCGCTCATACAAAAAATTGGGTTCTCAGGAAATACCTCATATGAGACTCAACTCCTATAGCATCAGTGAAAGATCACACCAAACAAAATAAATACAAACGTCAGCTTAACATTGGATGATTTCACGGATAAGAGCATATGGCATGCATTTCTATCTAGCAACAGGTCTTTGTCTACCAATCAAGGCCATCAAATTCTCTTGGCTACTTCATCACATCGAGAATTTGCATTTTCTTTCCAATCTACTCAATATACTTGCAGTAGTCCTGCTTTTTTCTCAAGACCGCATTGGTAGTCCAGCTCATCGCCACCCATGTGCCATCGTACAAGCAAGACAAGTGTCCCGTTGTTTATATCCCCTGGTTACTGTCCAAGTAATCAATGCAATCTTTCTGGGTGATCGTGTCGTCCAAGTTCCACCATCAGGATATATTACTAGGATAATATCAGACCGTTGGCGGGCCGGCCACTTATATAGGGTGATAGGCATTCTCAACAGCATCTCTATTATGAGATTTGCCGCATCTACCGAAGTTATGGAGATTTGCTCTGTACGGGCCAACAAGTGAAAGTACTGCATCTGGACTTTTCCATAGCAGGTATGGACGAAGGGGCGCCCGCTAATTCTCGGGGAGTACTGAGAATCAATACCAGTTTCGTGCAGCTGACATCGTTTCTATGTGGCTACCAACAACGAATGCTGGACGCGAGGTGATGGTGGACAAATTAATGTAAGCTTCAAAAATAATGTAACAACATTTCCGCAACTAATATCGCTGCCATCTAGCTTCACGTCTAATACAGAAGTGACTGCGACTTCGATTAGGCATCGCATCTTCACTGCAACTAGGAATCGGCGGCAGCCTGTGAAGAGTGAAGAATGGACCTAAGGACGGCAATTTGGATATTGGGCTTAGAGATGGTGTGTTGTATCTCCATTAACCACCTCAGACCCCGACTTCAATAGATTGTTTATGTACGAGTATCATGAAACTTGATGGTAGACGACTTGACGTTAGCGAACGATCCCAGCTTACCTGGAATTTCCAATGATCGTAAACCAACAACTCAATGGAACGTTTCGCCATTTCCAAACGCAAAAGCGACGCATGCTCCCGGCACAAACCCTTCGACAACACTGTGTAAGGCACCCATCATATATCTCCTACAGCGAAATAGAACACAGCTTAAGAAGATTAGGCATTCAACACCCGGCAGCAGATATCAAACTTTTGACGCTTAATCAGATTAGGCATTCGCGATCCGGCGGCAGACATCTATCTTTTAACGCACACAACCTATTTCCCCATCAAGTTTCCACATCCAACTAGGCAGCGTCCCACATATTCGAGTGCCGAAGGAACCGCGCGGGAAGACCTACCCAGCCGACCCCCAACCCTCGTAACGCGGTAAATCCTCCTCCCCCTCGGCCATACCGCCATTAGCGCGGCAACCCCCTCGTCTCGTCAGCCAACCCCCGCGTTAACGGTCTCTGACCAGATCCCTGTGGCTGATACAAACGGAATAACAGTCATCAGCAAGCGGCTCGCTCTCAACCAAGGCAATCGTTTGCGCCAGAGACGAGCTCGGCCGACGGGCCGGGTTGGGTCGGCTGTTGGATACGGCGCGGCGGCAAGGGGGAGGGTATAAAGAATCATGAGAGGATGAAGAAGATCAACATATACATTTTCCAGCTTCTCGCATTACCGTACCGATCCAGGCCGATCATAACACTCGTTTAAGAAAATAAAATAAGAAATAAAAGTGACATTACCACAATACCAACATGGAACCTCCCCGCACCCTCCGCCCCCGCAACCCCAACGTCAACTACCAAGTCGTAAAACGCACTCGTTCTCGTTCATCCTCCACCGGCTCCACGCACTCTAAACGACGCTCCAAACCCAAGCCTATCGAAGATCTCGACGCCTCCTCCTCTACCACAACCACCAGCCCCCCACCCCTCTTCTCCCCCTCCCTCTCCCTACAAAAACTCTCCGTACACTCAAGTACCGAAAGCGAGTCTGAGTCTGAGCCGGAATCCGACAGCGACTCCTCCTCCTCCACCACCACTTCCTCAACCGCCCTCCCCTCCCACCACCTCCAAAAACCAACTTCCACCTCATCCCTCGATTTCTACAAACGGAAAATGAAAGAGCTGGCCGAGACGTACCGGGAGATAGTTAATCGGGGGCTTTCTTCTTCTTCTTCTTCATTACAAACACAAGCACACATTCCGAAACAAAATCAAACACAAACACAAGCACAATCACAAACACAAATTCCCAAACAAAATCAATTAATCGACCCCTCTCTTCTCTCTCCCTCACCCTCATCTTCCCCTTCGCCGTCTTCGTCCTCGAAAAGAAATAGTACTAGCCGGCATAGTCAGGAGGATATACATAATGCTAATTTACTACTGTTGTTGCGGATGATTGCATGATATTTTTTTAATTATAAAATCCCAGCAGGCAGGGAGGAAAAGGAAGGATGTTGGAGGTTGGATATTGGAGGTTGGAGGTGTGATATCCAAGCCACAATTGCTGTTGTGTGTGGCTAAGCCCGCCCCGCGCGTACGTGTGGGGTTTGAATTGTAACTGACCCTACTGTACGTGTGTACATAGTGAGATGGGTGGAGAGAAGTAAATAACACAGGTATACGAATAAAAAATATTAAAATTTGGAAATGAAGTGTAAGAAGGATTGATAAACTGCAGGTATTCGTGATATATTTATGCTCCTCTTCGGCTGTTGCCAATTCGATGTCTAGCGTTCGCTGGAAAGGAGGGGAGAGCACAGCTTCGTGTGCTATGTAATACAAGCGTTCATCTCACTAGCACGACCTCGAAGTCACACTCATAATCAATATCATAGAAGATAGATGCTTTTAAAGTCCTTAATTCGCTATCCCAAAACAATCTAACCCACCACACTATGCATACATTACACCCCTTCTCCTCCTAATTCCTCACATACTAACCCCCTAATGTCTTCAAACCACTCTACATCATAGCCGCACCATCAATACCGATGACCTTTCCATTAACCCACTCTCCATCCTGCGACGCCAAGAAGCATACCACGCGCGCAATATCGATCGGCAGACCAACTCTGTGGAGAGGCGACCATGTAGCGGCATACTCGTCGACTTGGTCGTCCGTGAGCTTGGCGCCGTTGGGGATGTATTCTCTGCAGACTTTGTGGTACATGTCGGTCTTGATTCCACCTGGGGCAATGCAGTTGACGGTGATTTTCTTGTCCCCGAAGTCTGTGATGTGTTAGTGATGTGATTTGATGGAAAGAAAGGGGTAGGTAAGTCGTACCAATAGCCATGCAGCGTACGAAAGTCTCAATAGCACCCTTGCTACCGGAGTAGACGGTGTGCATTGGGACACCCTTAGCCTGTCCAGTGATCGAGCCCATCATGATCAAGCGGCCTCCGACCTCGAGGTGCTTGTATGCTTCTCTCGCGACGAAGAATTGGCCTCTGGTGTTGATGTTCATGACACGGTCGTACTCCTCCTCAGTAACATCCTTGATGTGACCGAAAGTAACGACACCAGAGTTCGAGCAGACGATATCAAGCTTGCCCCATTGCTTAACGGCTTGGTCGAAAAGGTTGATGATATCAGAGACGACGGAGACGTTTCCTTTCAGGGCAACGGCGTCGGATCCGGCTTTCTTGATGCCGTCGACAACTTCTTGGGCAGCGGCGTCGCTGTTGGCGTAGTTGACGATGACTTTTGCGCCACGACGACCAAGCTCCATTGCCATCTCACGACCAATACCACGTCCTAGGGAAGCATGTTAGTAATTTCATCAGGGCAAGCTGCACGCCAAAGTAAAGGCAAAAGTAAGAGACCGTACCTGAGCCGGTAACCAAAGCTACCTTTCCCTTCAAGCTAGCGCTCTCAATGCCGAGAGGGCCATTGACTTGGGTGAATTCATTTGTTGCGTTGGAGCCCATTTTGATATAGATGATGTTTGTTTGAAAGGTGTAAAGATTTATTTGGATATATAGAGATGTGAAAGGACGAAGAGAAGACTGCTGATGAATGGAAAAAAAGGGCTCTTCCTCGAGACCTACCGTGGTTTCTTATACATTTACATCTTGCAGCAAACTGCTCCCAACGCAAGCCAAGCATATGATGAACCCTAACTCAAATGGACTCAAAGCCAAAACACATGCACCTACGGAAGGGATGAGCCACCGATTCAATGCGCGACGAAATCACACTGCTCGCTCGCTCTACTGCAAGTCCGATGAAGGGCGAAGCAAGCGACAGCGAGTTTGATCGCTCCATCCCATCCATGGTCATGGCTGCACGCGTTGAGGATCCGTCCGGTTTGAGCTGCGAGGATGTTGCTGATACAATGCGATGCGAGAAGGGGAGCTATGGCCTGTAGTGCGGGAGTTAGGATGATTGGCAAACATGATGGCGTCGCACTAATCCAGATGTGGACCTGGTGGTTTCCGGACGTCCAGCTTCAACATCGAGAGCTGTGTTTTTGGGGGTTTGATGATGAGATGTTGGGGAGATGTATGGACGCCAGATCGAGCGAAGGATTTCACATGGTGGTGGTCGGTGGATTCGGGCGTTGGATGCGTGCAATGACACTGGGGAAGTCTTAATTTGCCGTCTATGACGATGACAAGATATCGAGTTACAGGTAGGCTTTCATTAGTTCACAGTAGAGAAATCAGGAAGGTCAATCTCCCGGAAGTCAACAGTATACTTTCGTTCGATAGAGTATGGCTGCCGCATGATAGATCTCGTAGATGTCGGATAGATGAAAGGGTTCATTGAAGCCAAAGCCGAAGTGTGGGTGGTATGGCGGATCATAGTCCGTGCGAAGGCCAGCCCTCAGCGATTCAGCCAATCAATAATTGGCATTTCGTTTCTAGACGCATCGACTGCGTCAGGTCGTAATCGACTTGTTCGGTTTCAAAATGCTATAATCCGTGGGGTTGTCCGGGTGGTATACGAGCAGAACGAAGTAATCATTTTAATATAGAACATGTACATGCACAGCTGCAACATCTTTCGGCGTCAAGTCCAAACGCGAAGGCCGAGCCAGCCTTTACATAGACAGAAAGAAAAGTGAAGAACTGCCCGTCGGCACAGTTGATCGTCTTCATGATGTTGAGCGTGTTTCTTGTTGAGTGCATCTTCGGGCTCGTGTATGGAATAAATTCGAATGTCATTTGGAAGGTCGATTGAGGAGAACTACTTGGAGGTCCTGCAGTTTTACTCCGGTGAATATACATATAACCTCGGCAGGACCACGTATCCTCTCCTACAAAAATTTCCCATTAATCCCATCTCCATCCATTCCTCGTCGCGAATCGCAAATCTCAACAGTACCTACTAGATTACTCTCTGACTATCGCGAGAAGTCAATGTGGTCGTATTCGTCAAGCAAACTTCGCACTTTTAAACGAAGTTGTCGATCTTTTTAAAGCCCGGGGGCCGCCGCACCTGATGCAGGTGAGTCTCTGCACGCCCGACACCAAAATCTAATTTGAGATTCTTTTCACCTCTGTCCAAACGCTTCTCAAAGTAGTTCTCAATACATCTCAAGGTACTTTCGAGTCAGGGCAACAGACCTAAGTTAACATCTTAATTTGTTGAATTTTGAGAAGGCGAAGAGTATCAGACCCAAGAATTGGGCGTGCCGAGATAAAATCCCCACCGGAGGCTCCGTAAGGTTACCATGGCGTGCAGTAGAACCGTTCCATTTCCGCAGACTGCCAGATGGCTCTTGCGCGTGAATCTACCACAGCTAAGTGCATCTCCTCTGAGATTTTTCAACATTTAGAATTGATCTGATCTGCTCATCCATTCTTCTCAATTCTTCTTATTTCTATCTTGGCGCATGCTAAGCCTGACCATTGCTGACCGGAACAATTGAAGGACTTGAGTTGGTTATTTTTTGTTTGGCGAGAGCTGATGATCGTTTTTATGTCAATGTAGTTCCGAGTTGCACAGTGATTATCCACACATCTATTCTTACAGTTTGCGGGTGGGCTCGTCACTACTCGTGGTCGTTCGTGTTCCTGATTTCTTTCTCCGATACCTCGTGCTAGTATCATCTAAACCTCACTTATCCTTGCCAGAAAATTCTCCGTGCATCAGGTACCAGATAGACCCTCCAAAGCTAGCGGGTGCCGGCGCGCTGGTAGTATGTGAGACGTCAACCCATCTTGTATCTGTATCCAAAGAAATTCCCCGGCTGACGAGTTCGGTTCGGTTCCGCACTCCGTTGTAGTGGTAGGCTCGTTCGTGGACATGCAATGCGCAGCTTGCTCACTTTCATGCAAGCGGTGATGTCAAACTTGAGGTCTCACAAGGGCGGAATATTCTCGCACATTGATGCATCGCATTAAATGCTGTCAGACTGTCTAGAGCTTGTCATATGGAACACGGATGAAGTTTATTTTAACGTTCAATGATAGTAAGTACAAGAACGGGCAATACAGGGCCCTGTTCCACGAATCTAGCCGTATAGAGCGATGACTGCGCCGGTGATAACATGGTACAAATGAAAAGAAAAATGCATTAGGTATCTTTATGCTTTTGCGCTTTAAGTAGCAAAGGAAATGGACATGTAGAAAGTATTATATACTGGGCTTCCTTCCCCATATGATGTATCTGATTATTGTTAGCGACTACACAGCCAATACCTAGCGGGTTATTCGGCATTCTCAAACTTACAAAGGTAGGTAGGCGTGTATATTCCTATTCCGTAGATCGTGTTTTGCTCCCTTCAGCAGCTCCTCTACTTCTGCATCATCCCACTTCAGACCATGCTTTAGGATCGCTTTTAATGACGATAAAGATGCTGACAAGTCCTTCCGTGACATCATGCCGATCTCCTTCTCTTTGGAACCAAGTGCCCAATCGTTGATCGGAAGGTGATATATAACTTCTGTCACGTCCTCGAACCCAATATCTTCCATCCATTCTTTGTAGTGGGTTACATTCAACCATGGCCGACCAGCCATCTCGCCAGCTTTCACACAAGCTTTGAACCACTTCTGCAGCGATGTGTTGTCCAAGCTATCATCAATGGATCTTAAGGGTAACATGGGGTCCAAAACCTGGGTATAACCGCCAGGAGCTAGGGCCTCAAAACTTTTCCTAAAGATATCTTTCTGGTCTTGGAAGCAGAAAAATAAATCATTCAAGTGGATGAAATCGAATTTATGAGAAAATTCCCATGGATCTTCTGCATCGGCCACAATGAATTCACAGTTCTCAGGTAAGCTGCGTGCTGATTAGTACAAGTCCCACTGAAACCGTTGGAGAATGCTGATCATACCTTTCGTAATTCATCAAACTGAGATCTGTGCCGATAACCTTGGAGTTCGGATACTCGGTAGCTCGTTCAATTAGTATCATGTATGGGTAATTAGCAGTGGAGACAACCCACCAAATTCGACCGCCCATTTTCCTGTGCCTGTTCCAATGTCAAGCACGTGGTACTCAGTTTGCTCGGCGGGATATATTGGGGCCAAGAAGATCTTCCCGTCGAACACAACTCGTTGTATTTCAAGTTGGTGATCTGATACAATCAGCTCTGAAACTCTTTGAGTCATCTCATCAGTGGACAGTAGTTACCTAGTCTATCGAGTTCACGCTGTTCAGGTGGAATCAAGATATCAGCGAATTGGTCGATCCCCCATTATACAGACGTCCTCACCTGGTCATTGGGCAATAAATATTCTGACGTAGAAAATACAGTCAGCACGAAGACTCCACGAAAGGATTGTGATTTTGCATGACTGAGTACCTACTTCCTTCTTTGTACTTATGGAAAGTCCTCGTTTGCTTGTCACCAAAATCTGGCGGACTTTCAGGGTGCACAAAATCAACCGCCTTGCATTTGAGATAAGATTAGCGCTAATACTTGTGAAGCTGTTGACGAAACCTTCTCAAAAAAAATGGGTGGGAGAGATGCATACCGTAGGATCAACCTCCAATTCCTGCACCGTTGTGCTGGTCACGATGATGTCGAGCATGATATTTTAAGTGGCGCGTGCGGATGAAATATGAAGCTTTCGTGGATGATGGTTGTGGAAATAGTTGGGTCTGTACATACAAGAAGTATGAAGAGGATGGACGAACCGGTGGCCGGTGGCCGGTAGAAGAGAGGACACGGTCTTGAAGCAAAGGTGGGTTGAAATCCTTGACAATTAAAGTTCCACAATCCGCGAGAAATAAATGTTATATACAGAACATATGTCTTCCTAAAATGGGGAATTTTTGGGATATTTTTTTTTGGCGCTGTGCCACTTTTCCGAGCTCGCCTTTTGCGGGTTTGGGAATTCCTGGGTATTGTAGGGGAAGGATGGAGATTGAACTTGAGCTTGAGCTTGATGGAGAAATTGGTACCAAAGATGGTAAACCGATGCAACCGTATTTCTCAGGTGTGATAAGCAAGCCGGGGACATGGTACGAAAAGGGAATGATCTGAAGGTTTTATGGGAGTGGTGCCATGGTGGTGCAAGCGTTTTGAGCAGGCCTCAGACTCTGAGGAGTCGCAGATGGACATGATTCGCTTTGAGCACTCTGAGGCTCCGCGGATCCAGTTCCCCGCGGGCGGTGACACCGATCAAATAGGCGTGCAAGTACGAGATTGAGATTGCGCAGCGAAGGAATCTGCCGGTCGGTAAGTCTTACGGAGAGACGCTGCAGTTGCCATGCAGTGCGTGCAGGTGTATGTGGTCTGTCTTACTGTAGGTGGTGGGTTGGTGCCAATTTGGTGGGTGATAAGATCTGATCAGATCATCTAAGACTTCTGAGGATATACTGTAACCTCTGACCAATCGCGGGAAGTCTAAGTTAAAAAGTTTGGGACGGGAATGCCAATCATTGACTGCCTCTGAATCAGGGGTGCTATTTAAACAAATTCACAGTACTTTTGGATGGGACTCGAGTAATGCGAGCAATACGTCTGACTTGCCTACAGCAGTTTAATGCGAAAAGTTAAACAACGGATATCTGCTGCAGACTGCAGTGCTGGTTAGTCTGTGGTCCGCGTGTCTACTAAAATCAGAGTTTGGGACCTTCAGGCTTCAGATGTCAGGGCGCAGGTATCAGGTACCAAGCTCGCAAGGGCCTGCAGGGCCTGCATTTCCATTGCCCGATGATACCTACCCACGCTACTGACGGAGCAAGCACTTCACTGAGAATGAGAAGGCGTAAATTAGCCAGAAATAGTCATTCCAATTTGCACCAGTTTGTACTTCGTAATGGCCATTTCACCATTTCACTGGCAGCAAAACCCCCACACGGGCCGGCATCCTATCACGTCCCTGGCCATCCGTGAATTGATCAAGGGTCCAGCACAGCAACGTAAGTAACGCTACGCAACGCCTCGGGTAGAGACTCCTAGAGAGTCGAGAGTCGAGAGTCGAGAGTCGAGACTATCCAACGAGCCCATCGTCACTTTCCCCCATATCTCATCGTCCCCCCTGTTTTACCGACAGATTGATATGATTCGTACTCTGCATGCTCCGCTCCTTATTGTGCTTCATACCCCATGAGGATGGCCCCTCAACCTTGGAGTCTTCGAGCTTTCTACGGACCTATCTCCCCTGAGTCCTCGACTCCTCATCTGCACCGAGGGGCCAACATGCGCCATTTCTAAAACATCTGAAAACTTTGTAAACTAAACCGGGTCTCGGACGCATTGCATACGATGGCCTGATATAATGCTTGGTACCCGCGGCTTCGAAATCCATCCAGACTGCAGGGCGAGCACTTTCACATTCCTTCTAATGCATGTTACTTAGGCAGAATCTCCCCATTACCAGACGCCATTGGTTTGTTCAACTCTGCTGCAATCCACAGAGACCAGGAATCAAACTTAAAGGAAAGACATGCTCTCAGGCGAGCCGGGAAATGAATTCGGATTGTCCCGCCCGGAAAAAGATCGGTCCGACATTCTGGAGCTGTCTTCTTCCTCTCCCCGCAACGAAACCCTCGGTCATCGGAACTCCAACATAGTGATATCGAGTACTCGTTATGTACCATCAAAATGATGATACGGCATGTGTTTCGGTGCCGTAACTATGGCTTACAGCTTCGGCAATTACGGTGCCTCGCGACAGCCGCCGATCCCGCGGTAGGTCAAATGAATGAACCGCAGCAACATGGGGACAATCGGATCAGAATCGTGGAGGTTGGACCTCGGGATGGATTGCAGAATGAGAAGACAATAATCCCGTTGGCCACGAAACTAAACCTGATTGAACGGCTTGCGCAAACCGGGTTAAGAGATATCGAAGCTGGCTCTTTTGTCTCTCCAAAATGGGTTCCTCAGGTAAGATGGCGGCCTCTTGTTTAGCAAAATGTCGACTGACGTTGCCCGCAGATGGCCGACGCAGGTGAAATAATGGAGCACATCCTTACGAACCAGAACCTGTCAAATGATTCTATTCGATATTCTTTCCTCGCGCCAAATACGAAAGGACTCAATAATGCGATGAGCATCCTAAGTCGAAATCCGCATGCATATTATGTCTCCGACGTTACAGATGACAAGAACGATGCTTCAACAGATACGTCCGCAAACAAGCCATACATTGAGATGTCCGTGTTTGCTGCTGCAACTGAGTCCTTTTCACAGAAGAATCTAAACTGCAGCATCGCAACCTCGCTAGAGCGGTTCAAAGAAGTCATACAGGGCGCGAAAGACGCCGGTATGCGAGTACGCGCCTACATATCTGTCGTGCTGGGGTGTCCTTTCGAAGGATACGAAGTAAATCCTCGACGAGTTGCAGAAATTGCAACAGATCTCTTAGAAATGGGGGCCGACGAGATCGACCTTGGTGATACAACAGGTATGGGTACAGGACCTCGGACTCTAGAACTTCTACGTGCAATGCAAGCTGCAGGAGTCAGGAATGAGGATTTAGCTATGCATTTTCATGATACCTATGGACAAGCATTGGTCAATACAGTTGTCAGCTTGGAACATGGAATTAGGACATTCGATAGCAGTGTAGGTGGTCTCGGCGGATGTCCCTATAGTCCTGGAGCAACAGGAAATGTAGCTACAGAGGACATGGTCTACTTGATGGAGAGTATGGGCATGCATACTGGCATTGATATCAATGGCCTTGCCGATATTGGACAATGGATTACTGGTGAAATAGGGAAGCCAAACTCCAGTAGTGTTGGAAAGGCCTTAATAGGCGCCAGACAGCGGCAATAGTTTTGGTTGGATTTTAGGCGTACGGTTTGGGTTTAAATCTCCTGAGCTATTTGGTGATTTGCAAAACATGTGCCGGAAGCAAGTTAAATGGGACTAGGTAATGAGTAACACTACAAATATGAGATTATCATGAACCTAATCCTGCTACTACTCCTCAAATGAAACCGGTTAATAAATCATCATATAACCCAAACATTTCACCTGAAACCTGCCTGTAGACGTCCTCAGCAACTGGAGGTCATGCAGCCAAAATGCCCGCCTTTAGGCACGTGATTCGACGCTCTACCTTGTTTTCGCTTATCGCAATTGCCTCGACATTCAAGCTAAGCTCCGCTCCACCAAAAGCAACTGAAGCTCTCCAACCTCTCCAACATCGAAGCTCTCCGCCTCCCGAAGTGTTTTCGCCATCTCCCTGAAGCTTCCTGCGATCGGAAAGCTTTAACCTCATTTCATTTTTCGAATCTCAACAGTCCGCAGATATGGGGGATCCAAGAGAATCGTCATCGTACAGTGTTACGCCTAGGATTAGGTACAATACCGTCGGCGGTATCAACGGTCCTTTGGTCATCTTGGAGAATGTGAGCTTGATGGAAGGGATAAAGCTTCAGTCGGATTTTGCTTACGGGGTTCTAGGTCAAATTCCCTCGATACAATGAGATTGTTAGTTTGACTCTGCCCGATGGCACAGAGAGGTCGGGTCAAGTGTTGGAAGCTAGAGGTACGTAGCCTATCTGCCATGTAAGCTTGCGAACAATGGGACTGATATTTACTACTTTACAGGTGATCGAGCTGTTGTGCAGGTACGGGCAATCCAGATTTGAGCAAACCAACATCTTATACTAAAGGGCGGTTAGGTTTTCGAAGGAACTTCTGGTATTGATGTAAAGAAGGTATGAGGAAAACACAAGTGGCATATCTGGGATCAGAGTCTGACGAGGGATACAGACCAAAGTCGAGTTTACCGGACACAGTTTGAAGTTGGGTGTCTCTGAAGACATGTTAGGTCGAATTTTCGATGGATCAGGAAGAGCAATTGACAAGGGCCCGAAAGTGTTGGCTGAGGAGTACCTGGACATCAACGGAAGTCCTATCAACCCATATTCCCGAGTAAGGTTGGCAAGAGTTGGCATGTTGGTTCTATGCTCACGTTTTCTAGGTGTATCCCGAAGAGATGATCTCAACCGGTATTTCTGCCATCGACACGATGAACTCCATTGCTCGTGGGCAAAAGATTCCTATCTTCTCGGCCTCCGGTTTACCGCATAACGAAATCGCAGCTCAGATTTGTCGACAAGCTGGTTTGGTTCAGAAACAAGGAGTCACCAACAAAGGCACACATGATGGACATGAAGATAACTTCTCTATTGTTTTCGCAGCTATGGGTGTTAACTTGGAAACTGCCCGTTTCTTCACCAGAGATTTTGAAGAGAACGGAAGTTTGGAACGTGTGACCCTCTTCTTGAACTTGGCCAATGACCCTACGTAAGCACGAATTCCATGCCCATTAACTCCTGAGTAAGGCTGACCGCTCACAGTATCGAACGTATCATTACCCCTCGTCTCGCTCTCACAACCGCCGAATATTATGCCTATCAACTCGAGAAGCACGTTCTGGTTATCCTTACTGATTTGACTGCTTATTGCGACGCTCTTCGTGAGGTTTCTGCAGCTCGTGAGGAAGTGCCCGGTCGTCGTGGATACCCAGGTTACATGTACACAGATTTGTCTACCATCTACGAGCGTGCCGGTCGTGTTACTGGACGAAATGGATCCATCACTCAAATCCCTATTTTGACTATGCCTAACGACGATATCACTCATCCTATTCCCGATTTGACTGGTTACATTACCGAAGGACAAATCTTCGTCGATCGTCAACTTGACAACCGTGGTATCTATCCGCCAATCAACGTTCTGCCATCTCTCTCTCGTCTCATGAAGTCTGCTATCGGAGAAGGACACACACGAAAGGATCATGGTGATGTCTCTAACCAGCTGTATGCCAAATATGCCATTGGTCGTGATGCGGCATCCATGAAGGCAGTCGTTGGTGAGGAAGCTTTGTCTTCTGAGGACAAGCTTTCGTTGGAATTCTTGGAGAAATTCGAGCGTACCTTCATTGCGCAATCTCCTTACGAATCAAGAACTATCTATGAGTCCCTGGATCAAGCATGGAGCTTGCTCCGCATCTACCCTAAGGAATTGCTCAACCGTATCCCACAAAAGGTTTTGGCGGAGTTCTACCAACGATCTGCTGCCGACCGAAAGGGCAAGGGACGTGCTGGAAACAAGGATACTAAGGACAACAGCGAGGAAAACAAGACAAATAGTGGACAGCAAGAGGAAGAGAACCTGATCGATGCATGAGCAAAGTGTTTAGTTGTTAGGAACGGCGGTATTCGTGAATAGTTTTGAGAAGACAAGAGGAGAGATGAGAGCGTTGCTATTGTGAATATATCAATTGAAATCGTTTTTGTTCTGTAATGAGCGTCGTGTAGATATTATGATCAGAGAACGTTGATGGGAGATTGGAACTAGAATGAAAGAACAACATAAAGTATGTCATGCACCCTCAGCCTTGTTTCCGTAGTATCCCAGGGAATTTAAAAGTGCAACCTATACGATCGTTTACGAAGGACCTCTCTTAACAACGCAGCTGCATACCAGGATATCATGCATAAGCAAAGCAATACGACAAATCGTTGTAGTATGGTTCCTGGCCGTTTTCCCGATATGCGTCGGCGAGACTATTTTCCAGATCACCTGGCAAAACATATGCGCGCGAATAATAAGGCCGCAAAAGAACCGAATCGCCCGTTGGTTCGCGGGGAAAGAGAGGTCGGGTAATCCTGGTACAACCCCGCATTCACTAATGTAGTAAAAATGGGAGACGCGCCAATCGGAGGGGGGATTGAGACGTCATTTTTTGGTTTACGGGGAGGGATCTGGGGGTTGGGGTTGGGAGTTGGAGAAAGAAGCTTTGGGGTGGGAAGCTTGGGTGTTTAGGGGGGTGTTTAGCCGGTTGTGAGGGAGATGGTTTGGTGGGATGTGGGTTTGGTGGATGGGAGAGGAGGGAATGGGTAGAGAATGAGGTGTGAGTTGGAATGAAATGGAGAGGAGAGAGGAGAGGAGCGGACACAGCGTGCGGTGGTGACCACTAACCATGCTGTGCCATCTACCAAATAGCAGTCAGTAAGTGAATTATCCGTCCCCGTCCCCATCACGCGGATAAAAAGCCCCCGCATTCGCATCGCGAAACCCGGGGAAATGAGAATGAAATCATAGTAGCTCCGGGGTAGGCAATTAGCAAGAGGCTGGGATCATGTTCACCGACTGGTAATCTTACAAACTGGTCTGCTGCTAATCTGGTTTTAGGTAGTACGTTTCCTGACGACTATTCACTAAGTAGCTAACTTAGCTAGCAAGCTGCTGTGTCCTGTCAATATGCAGCTAGGATGGGGGAAATGTGCGGGGGAGGTACGACGGGGTGGAGAGCATAAATTGAGTTGCTGCCCCGAGGATCTTCGGTTTTCTTGTTTTCATTCTTGAAGTCAAGATTGAGGATTGCTGTAATTGAGAAAAGGAATTGCTGTTGAAGGAATTCTTTGAGGTCAATTCGATCAATTGGCCGATTTGGACTACTCGAGCTCCGTGTGCGACTACTGGTGCATCTTCTGGATCATACCGTAGACCATCACTTCTTCCTAAGTCAATCAGCGCATCCAAACTCACGAGATTCACAATCTTCAAAATGAAATCCCTCTACCTCCCCGTTCTCTCCCTCCTCCCATCCCTCCTCTCCGCTCAAGCGCCCGGTCAAACCTATACCGGCGTCGCGGGCAACACCACCATCGCCGGCTCCTCCCAAGGCCCCGATTCCAACGGCAAATACCACATTTACGGGCCCGGCATCCACGCAACATTCATCCCCTACGGCGCGTCGATCTCCAATCTTTTCATCAACGACACCTCTGGTATTGAGCGCGACATCGTTGCCGGATTTGACAATGCCTCTTATTATGGTATTGACAAGCAGCATCCGCATTTCGGAGGCGTGCCCGGAAGATATGCGAATCGTATCAAAAATTCGAGTTTCGTGATCGATGGCGAAGAGTATAAGGTCTTGCCGAATGAGCACCCGACGGCGGATAATCCGCAGGGAGTTGATACGTTGCATGGGGGTCCTAATGGTTGGGATTGGAGAAATTGGACAGTCGTGGCGCATACGGGGAGCTCGATTACGTTCAGTTTGACTGGTAAGTTTTAGTTTCTTTGCTTAGAACCATGGCCTCATGCCGAGGAAAATATCTGGGAAGACATTGTTCTAACTTGTATGTGAATATAGATCCCGATGGAGAGCAAGGATTCCCTGGAGAAGTCGTCAGCTATGTTACTTATACGTTGAGTAACATGACTTGGGAGTTCCGCATGATCGCCCTTGCTACGACCAAGAAGACTCCGATTATGTTAAGCTCTCATGTAAGTGCTTTCCAGAAGCTAGCTATCATGGCGTCTCACGAGAATTTAAACTAACCGTCGCAGACTTACTGGAATTTGGATGGCTTCGCCAACAACGAAACAGCGACGGCTTTGAACCATTCTCTTTACCTGCCATTCGGAGGCCAACGCATTGGCACAGACAACATTCTCATCCCTACTGGTGATATCTTGGCCAACCAACCAGGCTCAGTCAATGACTTCTGGAGCGCACCCAAGCAGATTGGAGCCAACTTTTCTGCTCCTGACATTCTTGGAAACTGCGGTTATAACTGCACAGGATATGGTATGTTCCTTGACTCTTAAGTTTCACTCATCCATCATCAAAACCATACTAACCACTTGGCGCTCGCAGATACTTGCTACATCACCAACCGTCCCGGCTCCTACAACTGGCTCGATGAGCCCGTCGCACGTCTCCGCTCCGCCTGGTCCGGCATCCAAGTCGACGTCTACACCGACCAAGACGCGTTCCAGGTGTATTCCTGTGGTGGTGTGGACGGTTCTATGGCGCTGAAGTCCACCCAAGGATTACACGACGTAGCTGACCGACCGCGAGTCATCGAAGAGTATGGATGCGTTGTGATGGAAGTGGAGGACTGGATTGATGGCATTAATCAGCCGGAGTGGGGCAGAAAACAGATCTGGGGTCCAGAAGATGGCGCGTATGAGCTAGAGGCGAAATATGTCTTTAGTTTGAATAGCACGGCGATGGGCTTGGCTGGTGAAGGGTCGGGTTAAATGACATGAGATGATTGATGATGAAGATAATGGTAGCTTAATGGCTGAAGGAGAAGAAAGACTTGTTCTTGTAGTGGCATCGAAATTCGATAAGTCAACTAATTCAACATGAATATGATATGTAAAATGCATACATTTGGTTACATTCATGATACTATTTGTTCACAATGCAGAGCGGGAAATGCGGGGTATCACGTGAAAGCGCGGGGTCGAGAATTTTCCTGCCAGGAAAAATTGCCTCCAAATCATTTCCTTCGACTTCACGACACATTGTCCCAGTCAACGTGTTTGAACATCAGCATGGAAGACGATCGTGCTCAGGTAGATCTCGGTGTCGCAGTAGATGTGGAGAACAATGTTGAGGAGGCTGCGGCTCAACGACAGCCAAAGAAACGATTTGTAGGCAGGAAACAAGCAGCAGAGGCGGCAGCGCGAAATGGCACAACTACAACCGAGGGGAAGAGCGGCGCAATACAGGGTAGGATCCCCTTGGCTTTTAATTCCTTATTCTGCAAAGTAACTTACCTAGGAATACAGTCTCAACACCACGGAGAATCCGAACTCTGAATCAAGTCCCCCCTGAAATCCTGAACGATCCCGACATCAACGCAGCGATTGCTCTACTTCCCTCCAACTACTCCTTCGAAATACATAAGACAATCCACAGGATAAGGACAAATGGGTCCAAGAAAGTGGCTTTGCAGATGCCGGAAGGGTTACTCCTTTTCGCGACTACGATCTCGGATATCTTGACACAGTTTTGCCCCGGGATTGAGACGCTCATCATGGGAGATGTGACTTATGGGGCTTGTTGTATTGATGACTATACCGCCCGCGCCTTGGGCTGCGATCTTCTCGTTCACTATGCGCATTCGTGTCTTATTCCGGTGGACGTTACAAAGATCAAGACGCTATATGTTTTTGTGGATATTAGCATAGATACGACACATCTGCTAGCCACGCTGGAGAAAAACTTTACATCTGGGAAGACGATTGCGATGGTTGGCACGATCCAGTTCAATGCGACATTACATGGTGTTAAGGCACCACTAGAGAAAGCAGGATATAATGTTTTGATTCCACAAATTGCCCCGCTGAGCAAGGGAGAGATCCTAGGATGTACGTCCCCTAAACTCGAAACAACGAATGTCGATATCATACTGTATCTGGGCGATGGGCGATTCCATCTCGAAAGCGCGATGATTCACAACCCCTCGATACCAGCGTATAGATACGACCCTTACTCTCGGAAATTGACGCGAGAAAGCTACGATCACAAGGAGATGCACACATTAAGACGAGACGCCATCCAGACAGCGAAATCAGCGAAGAAATGGGGTCTTATATTGGGATCTCTGGGTCGCCAGGGAAACCCCCACACGATGACCATGATTGAGCGAAAATTGGAAGAGCTCGGCATTCCCTACATCAATCTACTACTGAGCGAAATCTTCCCAGGAAAACTAGCAATGATGAGCGACGTTGAATGTTGGGTGCAAGTTGCGTGTCCACGACTCAGTATCGATTGGGGTTATGCGTTCCCGAGACCATTACTTACGCCGTACGAGGCGTTGATTGTGTTGGGACAGAAGGAAGATTGGGCGAAGAGTAATGGAGATGTCTATCCGATGGACTATTATGGGAAGGAAGGGCTGGGGAGGACTAAACCCCTGGTTGGAGTTGCCATTGCTGGATGAAAGAGCGGCTATGCACAGTTTCATCCAGTCTCCTCTCGCTGTGCAGAAGCGGGCGCACTGTATAGTCGGCAACCGTATTGTCAGCACTATTCAACACCTCCGCACCACAGCCACCGCTTAGAAAATATTTTATCAGGCTGGCGTCTCCGCAACTTAGGCTCCAACATCACATTCTTTCTACTCCGTTTGCTTATTGCCAAATCTTCTTCAATAAAACAAGCCGTAGATTGGTTGTAGTGAGAGCGAGCTCAGCAATGTTAGTCCACACTATTCACGACTGACATTGATCTTCGATAATCCTGTTGATGCTGTGCTAATTGTTTATAGATCGGGAAATTTCAAATTAAATCTATTCGGATTCACGGAGGCATTGGCGACAAATATCTACAACCATGCCTGCTACTCTCCATTCTCGAGAGCATGGCCATGTTTCTCAGGATTTGACGACGTTTGCTACACTACCGTCGGAAGTTCGGGGTATGATTTGGGAGGAAGTGTGCAAGTTTTCGAATGTCATCGAAACCAAAGCCTCTTACGAAGGATTTGTTGCGAAGGGAAGAAATCGCCTTCCTGTGGCCGCAGAGTCGCATGATTACCACTACAAAGTGCCATCTGTTTTACACGTGTGCGCTCAATCTCGCCATGTAGCTCTCCAAAGGTACAGGCTTTTGACGGGAAACCCATCGAGTGATCAGAAGCTCTACATTAATTATCATAACGACATTATGCTCTATCCTGACTGGTTCTCGGTTTGCCTAGTCGGCTTTCGCCGAGATCGACCCTGGTCCACACTCCATCCTGATCCGGTCAATATATTCCAAGTCGATTGGCAGTCGGTGATAATCAGACACCCGAATTCTGCTTCCTACCGCCAACTCGCGCATCGCTGTATGCGACCTGGTAAGGGTCCTTTGCCAGCGGTAAAACGCGTAGTGATGGAGAGAAATGTGGAGGACGAAGAGAATTTTGACGTTTTCACAAACATATTCAACAGCTTGTTCATCGATAGCGGAGCCAGCGTCAAACCTACGTTCGATTTGTGGACGCCGAACGAGATTAATGAGTGGCTCAGCGGTATTGCTCTCGTGGGGATTTAAACTATCATGTTATACTTAGATCTGCAATGGAAAAGTCTTCAAACGATATCAAGAGTAGTCCAACACCGGGTTGCACCGCTGGGCTCGGCTTCCAGAGGGGATTCGGTTCGAAGTCTCATCTTGGACAAGGACCTACTACGGCGCAGATACGGGCTGAGGAGCTCGAGAATACGGGGTGGTGACGCCTCACTCGGATGGTTACTTCTTGATCAAGCTAATTTTGCGGGACTGCGGCCATCGCTTGCTACTGGTCGGCAAACCATGTGGTTTAAATGGGTTTATTTCTCGGAGAACCAACGGCCGGGGTAGTGGTTGCTGGGTTGATCTTTGCTGCGTGGCATGAAGACGTACACTTGGTCTGATAGATAAATATCTTGCGTTTTCTAGCATAGTGAGGATGAGGATGAATGTTATATGGAAGAGCAGCTTTTACTTTCACGTTTCGATTTCATGTTATATCTGAGCACCTACACTCAGCGAAGTGGAGAGGAGGGTAGTTTGCTAGCTCGAATATGAACCAGTTGATATCTCAGAAACCTCGGCCAATTACCCGATGGGTTGCCCAGCATCGACCGCCATTGCCCGTAGACGGGTAAGGGGGTATTTCATGGGCGTCCCTCTGGGTCCTGGTTGCAGCCTAGTGGCGTCTTAGGATACGGTAGACATTTCATGGACAGCCGAGTATATTTATTCATTGCGATATACTGTCAGCGGTGTGCTAGATACGTAGTCAACGATCTGCTGTCGCCGAAGATTGAGGTTGTTTAGAGGATAGTTCGCTAGATTTGATTTCTGGGTTGCTGTTTCGCTTTTCTTTGTTTGTGTGTGTTTTGTTCTTTCTTTCTTGCTAGGCTGCATTGTGCTGCTAGTCGGTGAGTTCGATGTGCTTTCCGGGCAGGATATATTGTGTCCTCCGTGTCTCCACTGTCTTCAGTGTCTTCAGTGTCTTCAGTGTAGACTTAATCTGCAGTTAGCATCACTTCTGTGTATACAATCTAGAATGAAATATATCGCTGCAGTAAAGTGAATTCAAAGCACGGAGAATAACAGTGGTATATCTTCATGAACAACTATTCGCAGTACTGGGAACGAGTTAGACTGCGACATATCTGGTAATTCTGTATAACAGAGACTGAACAGGTCATTATTGGATTACTTAAAATTGCATGCAGGTCGCATCGTGCATGAGCAATACCAAGCAGATTTGGTTTTATCCTGTCAATTTCCAATTCATTGAAGCTCCTCAAAACTTGGTTTCGTTATGTCGTCTGACGCTCCTAGTCGTTCAGAAGAGCAAGTTCAAGAATTTCCTCTCTTCCCTAAACTCCCTCTGGAGATCCAACGGATGATCTGGGAGGAGGCATGTGAATTGCCACACGCTATCACTGCTGTTTGGCATCTGGATCAATTACTTCCTATACCAAGGCAGGAAATGACAAGGGAGGCCATTGACGCGTGGCCTCTCGTTTGGCAAGTCTGCCTATATCAAAAAATCCCAGCTGTCCTCAATATCTGTGTTAAATCTCGAAATATCGCGCTTCCAAGGTACAGCATGTTTTACACGAGAACGTATTTATCGGATCCTAGTTTTGTGGTACGCAATAACACTAGAAAATTGATGTATATGAATTTTTCCGCCGACACTCTGGTCTTCCCTGACTGGCAGTCTCCTCTTATGCTCTGTCCTTATACCAGAGAGCCGGATGTCGATTCAGCGCTTGACTTTGTAGAGCATATAGTGATTGGGAACCCGGACGTTGGTGACTTATGGCGTGCAAAATACAGCTTGATATCCCCAAGATTTGCGGCTTGGTACCCTGGCTTGAAGTCACTCCGTGCAGGACATCCTCGTGGTCCGTTGACGGAAAAGGATAGTGAAAAGTGGGAGTTGATGGTACTTCTACTTACAGAGGGGTCTGGCTCTTGGCCTAAACCCTATTTTGACGTTATTTTGTACCACCGGAGGAGATAGATGAGTTCTTCAAGGGGCTGCGGGACTCGCGGCTCATCTGTCCAGCAAGGGACAGAGAGCCAGGGTGGATGGATCACATGTACCGTCAGATAGAAGATAGTGAACTGCAGAACACAGAGATACATCATTAGACTATATCGGATTACTACAAGTCTTAGTCGACCTTATAGAGCTCTTAGTATTTAGAAGATCAACTTTTCATTTAGTCAGTCTATGGTTCTTTTTTATAAATAAGTACAAATATCTAAGTTTTTAAATTATTTTTATAATTCTTATAATCTATTTTGATATAGTATTTTTGTTATTTAGAATATAATATATTGATATCAACTTATATCACTATAAAGTAATAACTAGATTAGAAATGGAAATAGGATAAAAATAATAATAAGGATTTATTTATTAAGTATTTTGTGAGATAGTTAACAGATTGTGGATTTGGGGAGGTCAGCCTAGTTAGGTTTAGCGAGGCTGTATTAAGTATAGTGTACGCTCGTTCAGGTTTGGTGGTCCCGGTTTAGGTAAAGCGCCCTTGCTTCAACAAGTCGCTGCTTTTCGCTATCGTCTATAAGAGTGCATCGATCCTATCTTCATCTATCGTCGATGCTATTACGGTGGACTTCAATATGCTAATAGTGCGATCGACAAAGGGCAGCGACGAAAAAAAGGGGTTGAACCACTGTTCTGGCGCAGAAAGCAGAGTTGCGAAAACGGAATCCTCGTCTTTTAGATAGTGTTATAGGACATGGGTTGTGGAATGAGAAGGATCGTATGTCACAGACATGCTGTCGAAGCCTTAGAGCACTAATTGGCTACTTTAAGAATTAGGAATAGTCGCCTGGTGTTTGTGCAGTGAAACGTGGTGAAAAGTCCATTGTTGGAGAGGAAGGTTTCAATTCTGTGCGGATGGAGATTCCATGAGTTCTGAATTTTTTGAAAGGCTCTCTTGGGGACTGAGAGGGTGAGCCTGCCGAATTGAAGTCGAGGCGTAGATAGTACCTTAAAATGCCATAACTTTGACGCATCGTTGTTATCGCTTGATTTGTTGCTGTGCATGTTGAGTATGCGGTCTTCAATCTGGCCGAACTTGATCTTCTCTTCTGATATACGTATGCGACCTGGTGGAGCCCCTGTTGAATTGGGCCTAGGCGAACATTTCAGCATTATATTATTAGAAAGTATAGATTAGAAACTAATTATATACTTTTGGATCCTATAGGAAATCTAGTTATAAAGATCTTTACAACGATAGTTCAAAGTGTTGTCGACCTAAATCTTCTGTTTCTATACTTAACTCCTTTGAAAGTAATACTGAAAGAATACCAACGCCAGCAAAACATGTTATAACGATCCATATTGTGCGAAAGGGTACAAGATAAGCATCGATTAGCATGCCCAGAGTCTCATCTGGCAGCTCTAAGCTACGCAGAGTGGGAATAAAGCCTAATGCGTGACTTGCATCCTCCAATGTCTTTAGCGCCTCCGGTAAAGGACCAAGAGATGTGATGCTGCTTGTGAATGAGATGTTGAATATAGTTGACGCGATAGCAAGGCCAATCAACCCTCCAAAAAGGCGGAAAATAACAACGAGTCCGCCGGCGAGACCTTGGTCATTGACGTTCTCTACGCTGGCCTGCATGGGTACGGCTGTAGCAGAAAATGTGGTGCCGACACCCACACCGATGAAGGCCTGAAAAACGATCACGATGGTGAGGGAAGATGTTCTCTTCAACAGGCAAAAGAGACCGAGGAATAACGTAGTAATAGCCCAGCCTATTACGAGCTGCCAACGGTAACGACGCGTTTTCTTCACAATTATAGGTGATATGACGCTGAAACCAACAAGAGGGGCGGCGAATGGTATCAACGAAACTGTTGATTGGAGAGGCTTCTGAAGATAAACAGCTTGGAAGAATAAAGGGAAGTACAAAAGGACAATGTACAAAATTGATCCGTGCAGGAAGGCACACAAGAGCGCCATGACTGCGGTAATGTTACTGAAGAGACGGTAGGGGAAGACCGCTTCTTCTGGTATTTTCTCGTAGTAGGCGAACAGGCCGACGAAGGCGAATCCGATTGTTAGAGGTAGAATAGTTCTCCAGGACTCCCATGGATACAGAGAACCAGCCCAGCTGAGTGGTAAGGATACACACGTGGTAGCTACCACAAAGAGTGACATTCCAATCAAGTCCAATCGACGGAGCCTGGCTGACATATGGAGCTCAATCGGCCTGAGATTGAGATAGAAAAAGGCCAGGCCGAAGGCAATACCAAGAAAAGGGAGATTTACCCAACCAATCCATCGCCAGCTCACATATTCAGCAAACAAGGCGCCTGCTATGGGACCCATGATATGCCCAATTGCGATTGGCATTCCAATAATGCCAAAGAAAAGTGGCCGTTCTTTCAGAGTCGTAATATCAGCAAGAATGATAGCCTGGAGGACATCAAGGCCACCACCACCTAGGCCCTGTAGAACACGGCCAATGATAAGAACGGTCATGTTGTTTGCTAACGCAAAGACAATGGAGCCGATAGCATAAAGAAACATTGATAAGTAAAGCGGGAGCTTTCGTCCAAGGACGTCGGAGACGGTTGCACATATAGGCTGAGCTACTGCGATACCCAACATGAAACAGACGTTGGCCCAGAATGACTCTAAAGTTGTGGCATGCAACTCGCTAGCAATAATCTACAATCCTTTGTCAGACAGCTAGAAATGGACAGCTGAGCATGATTAAACATACCGGAATTGCTGCAGCAAGAGATGCAGCCTCCCATGCCACGAGTAAGACAATAATGCAGAGACAAATGACTGACATGTAGAAAGATAAAGGCTTCTTAGCCGGTGAAGCAACCATAGACTCCAGATTCAGACCGTCATTCTGCGATATCTCCTTCAATTCCACTATGCTTGAACTCTGCATAGAATACGAGATGACGGACAAGCTCTGATCATTTGCTTTTCCGTTCTCAACATGTTTTTCAACTGCATTTGGCTTCTCCTCCGGTCGTTTTCCATAGCCTCGCGATTCGTTTGATGGTGACACATTATCCATGGTGGAGTTCATAAATAAAACGTGATCTGCAGAAGAGAAAAGCGTAAAGCAGTGATGTTGATCGTTACTGCTTTGAAAAAGGTTAGGAGTAACTTTACAGTATATCCCCTCGGGAAACTTTTCCGAATTTATGGTATGATCGCATTCACTGTCTCGTATAGGGATTGCGTCCCGAATAAAATACATACGTACCTTTATCACGCATGTATTCCGTTAGTGTGTGATTGTATCTTACAGATATCATTGAGTCAACATCAATGAGGCAAAGCAATCCGAGGAATATAGTTGTGCAACCATATGAATTGTAAGACGGCATGATTGTATGTCAAGAGGTTGAGTCATAATACCGATGGACGGCGATGGAGTTGCCCGTAATACGCAGAAAACCGACGACTGCGCCTTAGATCCAAGTAGGCAGCAGTGAATGTGATGCATTCTGTTGTCATGTACAGGACTTGGCTTATATCCATCTATGAGGCACAGTCAGTACTTGCACTCAGTGGTTGGTTTTCCCTCACCGCCCGTATTCTGTTTGGTCAGGATATGCAGCTCTAATGAAATTCTCAAGAGAGGCGCAGCAGTTGATACTTCGATGTTTCTACATATTGAACCAAGGTTCTCTGTAGACTGCAACGTTGGCTGATGCTCGGGAGCATTACGAACCATTCATCCAGTAAGTTCCATACTTTGGATTTGCCCAATGAGCATCGTAAACAGTAAAAGGAAGGTGACATTGGTCTTGTTTCATGTTCCTGAGTCCTTTCCTGGTCTTACCCGACCTGCAGAATCGGTAAATTGGTTTTTCTTCCTGAATTGACGCTTATATTGATGCGAGGATTATATAGAAAATAAGAGGTATTCCAAGTGTGATAGAAAAGCACGATGCAGTGTGATCCCACAGTGTTGAAGAGATGTAGTACAAAAACGGCCAGGCAAGTGTGTCTACAACATCTCTTAAAACCTGCATTAGCTAGTCGGCTTTAGCGCCTGGCAGAATCAGCTTGGCAGCACAGCTGAGATGGTACGGGAGCAGGCCGATCACGCAATGGGTACCAAGCGAGCCGTGCGGGCCTAGGTGAAAGTGTCAATCACAAGGTAACATTTGGCACTTGAAGGGCACAAGGATTTTTCAGGCTTAGGGATTAGCATTTATGCAGAGTACAGCCTCACCCGTTCATACCCCGCTGGACGAACTTTTCGCTTTAGATGTTCAGCCTAACTTAGAACATTAAGAACATATCATCAGATGCTCTTGGATGAGTATGAGTCGTAGTTCAATCTCAAAACCAGCAATATAAAGTTATTGTTAGATTGTTTGAGATGAGTGTGTGTACTTGTTCAGTTTCATAACAGAAAATCCGAAGTACTCGCTGCAATTGTTGCTTGAGGAGACGAATTTTCTATTGTACTATCCGTTCAATTTTCCTCCATTCTATTTCTCTCCTTTCTCTTTACATCGAACAAGAATCATAGTCATTCTCTTTTGAAACTCCAGTGCTGAGATGTCTTCGTAACAAGCCGGTGTCGTATCGCTTACAAAGGGAGCTAATGAACCCACCATCGATTCTCGACTGGCTTTGAAGAAAAACACGGTGGAAAAACGCTCAGGAACAATCATTCCTTCATTCTCATCTTTCAGAGCTAGATGTTGAGGTATATTGACCTGGTGGACCCCGGCGAGGAACAAATCATTGCTCCAGCGTTGGAATGTATCGCTGATATTGACTGCAATCTCGTCCTCAGTCGCTCGCTGCAAAGGGAGAAAGGTACCTAGGTGATCGCGATCCTCATACTCCAAGCCCCCTCGCGTATCTTGGAATACCAGCGTAATGAGGCCGAAATCGGTATGAGGCCAACCTCGTTGGGTCTGCCCATTCCTGAGCCGTCCTACCGTTGCCGCCGGGTAGTAATTGTACCGAATCTCGCTAGCTGGTGGCGAGCAGCGCTCGACTAGCATGTTTTTTGGCAATTTGTAAGCTAGCTCAAACGCTATCATGATTTGTAGGCAAAGATTCTGGCACACATCGTAGAACTTTGTCTCGGAGAAGTCGCGGAAACCAGGCAGAGTAGTCTCTGTCCATTTGTTTGGGAAATGTGTATCATCCTTTGGACCCAGGTCAAAGTTTTCCTAGATAAAACGGAATCAGTCTTGTTATCGGGGAGGAATATATTCTCGTCATTTGCGAGAACGGACGTTTGACCAGGCCAGATCTCAGCACATGACTTATAATATCTTTTTTGAATTGATTAATCTCGCAAAGATATTTAGTTGAAGGTAGGAATTTAAAGTTTACCTTCTCATCCATAAACTTCCCCTATGGAGCGTTTCTATATGATCTTAGTCCTGCGGTAGTCTCTGCACCTTTGGAGCTCCATCCTCGTTGTGGCCATGGGCCAGGGATAGAAACCGCCTGTGCCTTGATTTCTGGGCTTTGGCTAAAGAAAGCTCTATTCTGTGGGCTTTGTTATGACTTGGTTTTAACTTTAGCCTTTCTGTTAGGACTACTTACCCATCGGTGAGCTTCTTCTATCATATTTAAAGAGATGCCATGGTTGACTAGCTTCACAAAGCCGCAGGAGGAGAGAGATTCGACCAGCTTCGACGCAACAATATTCCTCTGGTCAAGGGTGCCATCCAAGAAAGTGCCGAAGTCAACGGTTGCCAGCATTGTTTCAGTGAATAACGGGTATCCAACGAGATCGTCACGGCCATTTGTTGTACCATATAAATAAACGAAAGACCTTCATACCTGTAACTCAGCGGCTCAGCCGATGATTTGCTGCTTAACAAGCATGCAACTCTGAGGCAGTGAATCCCGCCAAGTAAGTCTCTATGTGGCACGTTTTTGAACTCGGTGTACCGGCTAAATACAGATTCCTCACCACCCTGTATATGCACAGTCTCACAAAAGGAATTGCCTTGATTAGTACATGCAAGGATTTGGAACTCGGTGTGCAGATATTCAGGGCGTCGTATTGATATACTAGGTGGGTGTGTACTATGTTAGGGTATTGGATTGTATGGTGAGAGCCAGAATTGTGCCAGAATTTTAGTACGGTACGCCGGTTTTGTGAAACCAACAAAATAATAAGATTCACAGGTCATTCGCCCATTATAAACGCAGTCGTGATTAGACAGTAAACAGTAAACATAGTGGGTGGGTGGGGTACCCGCCGGGTTGGGGGCCCCAAAGGTAGGTGCTTGGCAACTCATAGAGTACCTGTGGGTAAATTGCTCCCTTTTTCAACCCACCCGGACTACCCACCCATTTCGCAGCCAAGTCGTGCTTCTTTACTTCTATTCTATGGACATAACGACATATTACTCACATAGTTTTGCAATATGACTCTTAAAGTCGAAGTTTGTAGCGACGCCGATATGGCACGTACTTTTGCCATCCTTAGTGAGGCATTTGGCCACGAGCACCCATACATTGAGGCGGCTTTTCCAGCTCACGAGACGCCTGCTGGTCGAGAGATAGGCGCTGCACGAATGCTAAGCATCAAAAATGCAGACCCTACGGCAACTTATCTTAAGGTCATCGATACGGAAACGGGTGAGATGATTGCACAGGCCAAGTGGAACATCTACAAAAACACGATTCCTCCAGAGGCAGACCTAGACGGAGATTTCTGGGAGAATACCGAGGATAAAGAATATGCCCAGCTGTTGTGTAGAGAGTATTTGATTCCACGTCGAGAGGCTATCAAAGAATCGGATGGAATCTAGTCTGTAAGCTGCAATTGTGTTTCCAGAGGAGTATGCCAAGGCATTGTACGCCTCCGAAGGCTTCGAGTATGTCGCCGATTGGGAGACAAGACTTCCCACTAAATGGGCAGACCGAGGCAAGCAGAAGTTCATATGGATGGTTAGGCCAGCTTCAAAGAAGAGCCAGTAGGACAGTGAGGCTGGAAGAGTAGCAGAGCCTGCACTACACATTCTTTCCATCGTTCTACATTCGTGTAATTAACTAGCTTACAAAGAAAACTATCTAAAAAATGAGGTGAAATTTTCTTAAGAGTATTGGACATTGATTTCCTCGTTGAAGGATTCGCTTCGTACAATGTTTCAAACTTACTTAGATATTGAAAGAACGTTGTCTATTAAATTGAGATGAATGCCCTTCATTGTCCAAATTTCAAGTAGACAACTTGAAGCTGGTTCCCCGGAACCTAGACGCCCTCGTCTGATTCCGAGAATTGAACAGCGACAGTAGTTGACTGATTGATAATCATCCTCTTATCTGATGCACTAGAACTTCTGCGCCAGATATCCTCAGTAGTATTTCCCCCTGCAGTCGCTGAATGAGTACCAGAATGACCCAGCCCAGCCCATCTTTTATCTGATTTCTTGGAGCCGTCAGATGAAGGTTCCGACCTATTCTTCACCATCTCTTTTAACTGGTAGCCCATTGAGCCATGCGTCCGAGAGCTTGTCGCCATCGAGCGTAATTCTCCGGTCAAGATATTCGTTTGCAGCCCGTCCATGATTGGGTTCAAGAACGGGATGACAGTAAAAGCGACGCTCGCATTGAGCAGACATGACGTGACCATAACTAGATAGAAATCTTCATAGGTATGGTCGTTCGATTGTGCGACTCGGTTGATATAAACGATTCGGACGATAGTGATCGGAATGATCCTAGTAATATGACCGTTAGCAGGTGAATTTTCTGTTGAAGCCATTGAGGCGTATTCACCAGATCCTGGTGCTAAACGCAGCTATGGTTCCAATCTTTTGGCGGAGCTTCAATCTTATATCGTGTAGCAAATATATCGGCAGGCAAATTGTGCTGAGATCTGTCATTATATCTATTATGGCGAATGCAACCCAGAAGGCATGCTATCCTCAAGGTTAGTTCAAGTCACAGGCTTTGAGCGAATACCTACCTGATTAAAGCATCGAGGTGACAAAACCTCCCAAGCATCTCCAGCCGGACACTGAAAAGCAACCGGGAAAAGTAGGATCAGGTAAATTGTGATAGTTAAGAAGAAGACAATATCGACGACCTTTCTTCTCATATCATGGCGGCCGAGTTCACGAAGAAACTGTAAAAGTACCAACTTGGCCGTGCAGAGAGAGAGGACTAGAAGAATCTCAGAGGCGTAAATTGCCTGGATCGTAGAAATCGTGGTTAGTTCCTGAAAGATTTGGAAGAGGTTAACTAACCTTCTGAAATTGCACAATCTGCGATTCTGACAGGACAGAGTGATGTTGGCCAAGGCCTGCAGAGACCTGCGTTGAGACAGCAACATCATAGCCTATTGTGAGGATCTACAGAAAGATGAGTCTTTACTAAACAGAAATGAGAAAGGATGAATCGAAATACCATAGCGAGAACCATAAAGAGATCATCTACAGCGAAATTTTTCGCCATAGTCCATCTGATGAACAATTTGATAAAGGTGGCTAAACACATTGTCACCAATAGAATCCATACGACGATGTTTACCCATGGTCCAAGGTTATCCACGGTTATAGAGACCCCACCTGAAGCCATGCCAGCGATACGGGCCGGGCCGTCCTCAGCTAGTGCTTCACTAAAAGTTGTTTTGTGGATCAAGGGCTTAAAATGAAGATATATAAAACGCTGACGATCTGCAAAAGTTGACAACAACCTAGATATCCTTTAATACTATTTTTTGCATTTGATCGCATAAAACATGAATTGTCTTCCGCTTCATTTTTAGGAATCTGTGCCCCAATAACACCTCGATATCTCCACTTTATTGGATGAAATAAAAGAACACGTGCTTATCTACAGTAAATGATTATTGGTATTGAAGACCTTCAGATTGCGAAGAGCCTCAGATGGAGTGATACGAAACCCATTCCCTCTACCTATTGATGAGCGAGGATTCAAAGAACTACATCTGGGATTCAAAACCGTGAACCTGCCTACACATTTCTGGCATCAAAATTAGGGATACTGGTTGCATGATTCGAACGCGGTGTATCGTTTCTTGCAGAGGGTGGCTTCAGAGCAGATTGCAGTATGCATTTCAAAACGCCATGGTGGCGTCTAATTGGGAGATTGCGCTCGAAGACCAACATTTTCATCGAATGGTAGGGGGCATGATATGGTACGAAAGGTGAAGGAGTGGATGTTCAATGAAAGGAATGCTTGGTACTGCATATATATCTTCAACAGGGTGGTCAGCTCGGAGTCGGAGAACGAACCAGACCAGTGCAAGGCATGTCAGATGAGGTGTTATGTGCGACATGCCATTGTAAACATATTGGAGGTATACTTAAGTCAAGAGTCCGAGTTGGTGTTACCTTCGGTAGTACGACCTTTCCTTCAGTTGTGGCAACATCCGGTGGAGGTAGTTATCCCGGGTTGCAGAAAAGCTGAAATGCTGACTCGTATTATCAAGCACACGCCGCAATTGTCTAGTAATAAATGGTAGAAGCAGATAAGTCAATTCCTACTGGAGCGAAAGCCAATGGGAACAATACCTCGAGATAGGACCCTTGATCATTTTTTATTGTTTCCTTTTTCAGCAATTGTACAGGATAATGACCCACACTGCAAGGCTCGATGGTACAATGCATGACACACATCTAATTTGTGCAGAAGCCCGTTCCAGAATTTAGGTTCTGAGGCAGCAGCAACGTACATACAGTAGGTAGTCTCAATGCAAGAATTTTGACAATACACTTTCCAAGACCAATGGCCGAATCTGTCCTTCATACTATCGTATTTCAATACCGGTCAATTCAGGGAAAGGAAGCGTCCAAAACATTCGACCGAACACATCCCGCATGGCTTACTCGGGAGTTCCAATGTCTATCTTAACATTAGATGAGAACGCTCAAACTAAAAACCTAAAACCACTTTCGCAGGAGGTGGAAATTGGCAAGACTTATGGGAGAGTCCAGGAAAATGTACATACCCACGATGAAGCTGTGCTGGCCCGTTTCGGGAAGAAACAACAATTGAAGGTCAGTATCTATACGCATCTATACATATATACATAACTCGCAGTTGAGTAAAGACGGAAACTGACTACGTTTGTAGCGGAAATTTGGGCTGGTCTCCAAAGTTGGCCTCACCTGCACATTAATGATTACCTGGGAAGGCACCTTGACGTCCGTGAGCCTCTTCCGAAGATACGTTCCGGACTGCTAGCTAATGCTTTACTAGAGTATTCCAATTGGGTTTGACGAATGGGGGATCGGGAGGACTTGTCTATGGATTCATCTTCGCATGGATTGGGACGGCCCTCCAAGCGTTGGTAATGGGTGAAATGGCATCAATGTAAGTGCGCCCAGTGTCCGTTAGTAAATGTCTCCAGTTCAGGTCGCTAATTTGTGCGAAGGGTTCCTCTTGCTGGAGGTCAATACAACTGGTAAGTACCGCACTTCTTGCCATATAAATGAGACTAATTATGTGACAGGGTCGCAATTTTGTGTCCACCTTGGTGCTCGAAGTTCCTAAGTTATATGACGGGTTGGGTCACAGTTATCGCATACCAAGCCGCGCTTGCTAGCTCTGCCTTTCTCGGAGGAACCATGATCCAAGGCCTCTTAGTACTCAATCAGCCTGGCTACAACTACCAGCGCTGGCATGGTACTTTCTTATTGTATGCTCTGCTTACGTTTGCTCTACTGGTCAATACCTGGCTTGCTCGTCTACTGCCCAGATTCGAGTCTTTAGTATTAGTGATTCATATCGCTGGCTTCTTTTGCATTTTGGTCCCCTTGGCCTACTTAGCTCCGCATATATCCGCGCACGAGGTTTTCGCAATATTCAACGATGGGGGAGACTGGAGTTCCCAGGGGCTTTCTTTTATGATTGGATTGTCTACAAGCATGTTTGGATTTATCGGTTGCGATGCTGCTAGCCATATGGGTAAGCCAATGATATTGAAATGGTGCTTCCATTACTGACTAAATCCCTTTTTCTAGCGGAAGAAATCGAATCGGCTGATGTTGTGATTCCAAAGAGTATGATCTTGTCGGTCGTCATCAATGGAAGTCTAGGATTTGGTATGGTACTCGCGATATTATTCTCCTTGGGGAATGTGGATGATATACTGGCGACCCCGACTGGTTTTCCATTCATTCAAGTATTTCACGATGCCACCGGCTCTAATGCTGGAGCAACAGCAATGGTATATACTTTACTATATTAATATCTTGATGGGATCTCTTTCTGGTTCTGAAACCTCTACAGCTGCTTATTATTCTTTAGACGTCAATCATCATTGCGGCACTACTTTTTGCCACCATCGCATCTCTAGCAACGGCGTCCCGGATGAGTTGGGCTTTTGCGCGTGAGAAAGGTCTCCCCGGTTACAATTTTCTGGTCCAGGTAAGCTATCTGAAGCACGTTCCTTCCTTCTGCATAACACTAAATCATGGAATGATACAGATCAGAACACAGTCAGCTCTCCCGGTCTACTGTATTGGTCTCTCTGTCACTATCAGCATTCTCCTCGCTCTCATCAACATTGGTTCAACTGCCGCCTTTAATGCTCTCACTTCTCTGGTTATAGCTGGATTTTACAGCTCATTTTCAATTTCAGCGAGCGTACTTCTGTATAGACGACTCACGTCAAAAATGGTATATGGCCCTTTTCATTTAGGTCGCACTGGGGTCCCTATCATTATAGCATCGCTCATATATAGCTCCATTGGTATCGTCTTTTCATTTTGGCCTGGAGCCGCTAATCCCACAGCAGCTTCTATGAATTGGTCTGTGGTTGTCTACTTTGGTACTTTGATTCTGAGTCTTATTTATTGGGCTGTACATGGTCGCTTTGTTTATACTGGGCCTGTTCTTGAGATTGACTCAGTTGAATAACTAAGTTGGAGTTTCTATCAAAATATCAAAAGGTGGAAAAGAAAGAACGAACTACAAAGAGTATTAGTTTAATAAAATAAAGGAAACAAAGATTTATAACTTAATAAACAAAATTTAAAGAAGTGATCATATTCGCTGCCGAATCGCTTCCGACAGCGTCGCCTCCGCCGCAATCACTGGCTATACCTATACCTATATCTATACCTTCACCCTAAGAAATAGTCGGTGAAGCAGTCCAACCACTACTATTGTGGCTTCGCCCTATCATTCTGTTGTATTATTTCTGAGGAAGGAAGGAAAAGCATTGCTTTGAAATGGTTATATGCTCACTAGCGCACCTCCACCGTTGCTCCCCCTTCCTCTCCCTCTTCGCCACCTCTCCTATATGCGTATAACGTTGGAATACCCTATATCCAGTCCCGCTTATAACTCCTGCCCGATTCACAATATTCGATCATGATCGTGATACAAAGAGTGAATGACAAAGTATTTCACAAAGGACTGGAATACCTAACCCATTACAGCTATCATCTCCCAGTCTCTCATAGGACCCACAGTACCAAACACGTTTTTTTCGATCTAGTAACGGTATTAGCTTGGCCTGAAATTTGCTATCATATTTTGGAGGTGAAAGAGATGATATTTTTAAAGACCCGAGCCGGAAGAGGTTATGCTCAATGTTGTCTCGCTGTATAGGTATTGATCCATTTGAAGAAGTGAAATATATGAAAAATAGCTGGTTTATATCCTTATTTCAATAGCAATAATAGAAGCAAAAGATCTACAAAAAGAAGTCTAAATCGAAGCTAGCCTTCGTCGGAGCCTCCGGCGGAGCTGGAGATGCTGTCGGAATCGGAGTAAACTGCGAATAGCCTCAAATCTAGATTTCACAACTTGGGTAAGTCAACCCAAGGATTCCCTTTATTCTCCAAACTTCCTTTGGAGATCCAAGGGATGATTTGGGAGGAGGTATGTAATTTACCAAATGTTATCGTGGTTATGTGGCGTCAACAGCGTGGAAGTCCTCCGTTCTGGAAATTCGACCGATATCAAACAATCCCGTCTGTCTTACATGTCTGCGCCGAGGCTCGAAGAGTTGCGCTTCAGAAGTACGATGTAATTCTCTCAGAAATTGGACCTGAAGACGTGTGGGACGCCCAGTGGCCTTATCGAAGGTTGTATACGAGGCTATGGACAGAGACAAATCGAAAAAATATTTATATGAACTATGCCACCGACACTATGGCTTGCCCTTGCTGGGAAACGGCTGTTGAAATCTGTCCTGACGCCATGGGCCATAGTCCAGAGGCCGATTTGAGTTATTGCAGCGTATTGCAGCACATTGTGGTTGGAAACTTCGAGTTCAATAATTTCGGGTATAGACTATACAGTTGGACACCACCGCAACTAATGCGAGGGCTCTCTAGGTTGCAGTCAATCCGCGTGGGGTATCCTCGTGGCCCTTTAACGCTAGAGGAAAATACAAAGTTAGATAAGATAAAACGCGGATTCAAGGATGCCTCAGAGAAGCGCATTGAGGATATACCTGGAAGCCCCCCTTGTAAGCTTATTTTTATATCGCCGGAGGAGATGGATGAGTTTTTTAAAGAACCGCGGGACTCACGGCTCTATAATGTACGGTATCGGATAGGACCTGAGGAGATGGACCGGTATTACCGTTGAATAACTCTAGATCTCATGAAGCTGCCAAAAGTAGGAGGGGTATAACACGATTAATCTCTAACCGTTTCACAGTTCTTCGTTTTAATTACAAATACAAATGCCTGATTTTTAAACCAATTTGCAATTCTTTAAGATTTATCTTGAATCTTGATATTGTGCTCTTGCCGTTTGGGATGTGTTGGGACCTTGGATGAAAGTAATCGCGAAGCTAGAATCACCATCGGCCTCTGTAGTAGAAAAAACATAATGATAGCAATGGAGTGACCAATGTTTGTAATGGATTATTATAGGTTGGCATATTATCCTGCCTTGAAGAGAGAGATGGTTCTCCCGAATCGGGAGCTTTTTGAATTGAAAAGTATTTGAGCTTCTCAGATAACATAATATCTTCTTGTTTGACAGTTAATCTTGGTATCGTCCTGGGCTGAGCAGGCGCTTGAGTGGTGCGTGTCTGAATCTGGCGTGAGGATGTTATCGTAGGGAATATTATGAATAATGGTATTCTTGTTTCCGGCTCGGGTTCTCGTCTGGTTTCGGGTTCTCGTCTGGTTTCCGTGAGGCTCTATTCTCCTTACATGCTGGCTAGTTTCCACAAAACCGACCCAAAGAACTGTCCCCAATAACCGTCTTTCCCCTCATCCCTCCCATACCTAAGTAAGATCCCGTAAAATTTTAACAGACGAAAAACTCCACCTACGGAGTGTCCAAGTGTGTGCTAAGCCTTTCAAACCGATCGTGATCTGGACCTAAAACGTGTATGCCATCCTTGCGCGGATACGCACAATACACCGAGTGTTCGTGCCCAACAATTGTAATTGCAGGCTCGACCATTATTGGCGGCTCATATATAATCTGTGCGGTTTTTGCGAGCTCCTATTTCTTGCGTAGGGATGCGGCGATCCATATACGTATCTGTAACTGAGCCTCCATGGATCTCCCGAATGCGGCCTTCACCACAAAGCCAGGAAACGGAGAGGTCCGTTTTGTGAACGTATCAAGCGTGTGCCCACCTACTCTGTTGGTCGCGGCATCAAGTCGTTCATAAAGGGCTGAGATTTTAGCATCGCGATGCGAGTAGGAGAAGGTCAATAGCTTTGCGACGTGTGGGGTCAGTGGACGTGGGGGCGGGGATTGTGGAGAGGTAGAGGGGATTAATGGACTGCGATTGACTAGCGAATTGAAGATTAGACACGCACTAGGAAGAGAGTCTTTAGGAGAAGGCGTAACCTACACGCTTTGAAACCACCATTTGCCGTTACCATACAGATCCTTAGCCAAAGAAAGTAGAGGTTGCACACATCGTTACACCATGCATTCCCATCCCGCATGCCATCCTCGCAAGCGTGCGCATTAAGAAAGATATCTTTAACTGTTTTCCATAAGGGTAATAGCTCCAGACTTAAAAGTTTGGTAGCCCAAGTCAGGGTCCTCCTCGACAGTATGCTGATTAAACGTAAGTTTAATATGTGAGTCCATATTTTAATTAAAATTCACATACCTGCAACCCCTGAGGAACAAAGCCAACATCGACCCCTACTGAGTCGCTCGCCGAGCCGTTTCAAATGCTCTGGTAGGCCCCCCTTTGACCCATTAAGATTTCCGTCGACACCGGCGGTAACGCGCGCCTCAATAAGAGTGGCGTCTCGCATGTTGGACTTGATGAACGTTTCAGTCCCAACGATATACGACTGGTGGGCGGGCTGACCTGAGACGCGCTTGGCTCAGGCCGAACAACATCAGTATGATCTGTTCTGTCGCTCCCGATTCAAAAGACCTGGGGGCTCAGAGGTTCGTCGTCGTCATCGTTGTCATCGTCGCCGAGCGGAGGAGATAGAAAGACGTATGCTCACAGGTAAGCCACCACTTGAGATGAGTGTTCTGAGGCACGTAGGGAAGGCTGCTAGTATCCATAGATTTAGGGTGTAAGAACAATTAGTTTGAAGACCATATTCTCTCCGGTGCAGAAATTACAGACCGACAATAACACCCGACAGGCAACTGGAAATTGAACACATGGCAATGTGTTAGATGCTTACGAACATTCGATTGACAACAGTAGCCAACTATGGCATGTTGTCCCAAATTGGTCTGTATACATGTTTTTTTTTTTTTGGAGAGCCCGTTGCGTGTTCACTTAAATTCTGGTGTTTAAGTTGACTGGCGAAATGAGCGTTTGGCAGTATGTCACGTGCTTTGTGAACTTGTGATTATCACATGATCTCACGTGGCTGTTTTTCCTGTAAAACCAAAACATCGTGAGATCTACAAAGGTAACAAAATAAATAGTATAAGAGGCTGCTACTCTAGAGTAAGTTTCAAAGAACATCCCCGATCTTTGTTACTTACCAATCAAATAGAATCCCTCTCTGGATGAGGTGAAAGATATGCCATCACATGTATAGTTTGCGACCCAAATACACCTCGCATTTCTTTCTTGTTAGGCCGGATTGGCTAATAACTGCACGTCAATTTTATTCACTGCATGGCACTTTGTGGATAACCTACGGGAGCCGGATTTATATTCTAGTGAATATAAGATTGCTAAAAGTAGAAGTGTTACACTAACTCCGTAGTGTGTGTATCACTGTATCCGTTTGCTTTTGGTTAAGAAATATCTCCAGCACTTTACATAACAAAACTTCTTACAGATATATTTCCTTTGTCGCTGTTGCTGCGCCATAAGAAGGCAGAGCAAGAAGTGGCAGTGTACAGTTAGGTATTGCCGCCGCCCTTCCCCACGTCGCATTCGTAAGCATCCTCCCACCTATGTATTGGGAATTAATCCAAATCTAACAAAGCATACAGTATGGACAGTCATCTTTCCAAGGTGGAAATGCACCAACCTCCAATCTACAAACCGCCATGGCGCAACTTCTTCCACCATCCATGTCCCTCCTTCAAAACTCAACACAGCTTCGGCATGTTCTCCAGACTTCCACCTGAACTCAAGAGCATGATATGGTCATTCGCGATCAACACACCGCAACTTGTGCAGTTCGTCTGCGAAAGCCGGTCAGACCCAACCCAGTGGTATTTTCGAGCCAAACACGCGGTACCAGCCGTTCTGCACGTCTGCCGGGATTCGAGAGCCCAAGCACTGAAGTCGTATACCCCGTTACTGGAGACGACCTTACTGTATCCTCTATATTTCAACTACAAAGTTGATTACATGCTTTTGGCGGGCCAGAGTTCGATGCGTGTGTTTGAGGCTCTGGCAAGTCAGGCTCATGTCGAAAAAGAATTGGACGGAGTGCAGAATGTGGTTTTCATGGTCACCGGTTTGAACGACAATACCTGCGAGAAGGAGGAGCTGATTCAAGTCGGCAGGGTTTTTGGTGGCGCAAAACGCATTGTTTTACTGGAGCAGATAGCAACGTGGTGGGGGAATCACAAGGAGATATGGTCCGATGAGCATATGAGGGGGATTTTCACAACCATCAGACGTGCCAAATCCGAGTCCAACCCTCGTATTGCTGAACCACCTCCTGAGGTTCGTATCATAAAGCTCAGGGAGCTTGATATGTTTTTGAGTGGTATTGCAGATGAAGTGTAAGTGATTTCATATCTGTGCGCCACGTATTATTTACAGGAGACAACTGGCTCAGTATATATCTTCGGTTGATTGGGCTCCAAGGTCGAGTAACTGGACCTCTGTCTCGGAAATGGATGTGAAAAGTCAAAGTTTCTAGTTTTCTGAATTGATGCACTCATTCACAACTTTGGAATCTCAGGACTGACGTGTTTACAGGTTGGTAATGGATACTATACTTCGATTCATTGAATCAGTGTTCGATAAAAGTTCTACATATAACACCAAGGCCACACGAATGATATAGGGGTCACTTCGGCTGATAATCCAACCTCAATCAATCCGAAAGGTATTGGGATTCGCATGAAGCTACAATAAAGATCTCTGGGGCCACGAGCACGGAAACATTCTATCAGTATAGTGGCTAGTGACCATCTAACCTCATTCGACGAAAGTATGAGGAGATCATCTTCATGGCTACGTTAGCCAACGCTTTTTCTGCAATCGAAGATTTATACTGAAGCAATGAGAAGTTCGAAGAGGCTGGGTCTAGCCTGGAAATTACTCGTGCCTGGACTTGCTGGGGAAAACTTGCTGAGTCTTGCCCCTAGATTCCGTCATCTTGGCGAAAAAGAACGCAAGACATCTGCAGCGAACATGTGGAGCATTCCAGAAATTATCTTCGTCATCCTAAGAATTTTGAGAAGAGGCATCGAAAAGGCGACGATTTCTTGCACTGTTTGGAAAGGTTATATCTTAGATTCTTGAAGTGATGAAGGGTGGCATGTGTCAATGAGATAGTGATTTCTAATGATAGGCATTGACGGTTATTCGTAACTTAATAAGTTAGATAATATTTGACATATATTTATTTTTCATTCTCAACCACACCCCAAATGTTTAAAGAACTATCGCATGAGTCTTCGAGAGACGTCTAGAGTTCAGACGATGCGTTGATGTCTACTATAACTCGCAAACTTACTTAGTCGAGCATATATTCAGTGGTGATGCGCTGCCAAGCTCAGGAGAATGGGGCAATCAACCGAATTTGTGGCGTAGAAATGCGGGCCAGCTCAGAGGAATGCGAGAATAAGATAAAATGTTTGTAGAATCTTCTGAAGAAGAAAGAATTCATTTGGATACTAATATCATACGTGATACTGAAGTTCTGAGACCAATCGACACTATGCTCAGGCTGCCTCCATATTTAAGAACCACCAACCACGACACCGCATAGGAATCTCCCCCCAAGCAGACTATTCACTACTATACCGTCCCTCAATAACCTCTTTCTCTATAAATCTAGTCCACTCATAATAACTCTCGAGGTGTCTCGCTGCATTAGCATGTAGCGGACGTAGCCACATCACTGTCTTCCCATCATTGAACTTCTCCCGATAAACATACCGTGTGCTCCTTTGGATCCTCTCTGCTTTGGCTATAGGCAGTATGATCAGCTGTAGCGCAACAAAATGGGCCAGGAGTAGATTCCCAACATCATTCGTTGGTTTCGTCAGATCCCGGAAGTCCGCGTGAGACATGGCGAACGTGAATAGATTATAAATCCTCTGCAGTCCGATATATGCTGTAGCAGTAGGTTATTCAGTATTCAGAATAATAATTTCATCGTCGGAGGCTACATACCATCTCTTGAACTTGTGATAAGTGCCCTTGCTGTCATCAGCAGTGACCCATACATTTGCGCTTCTTCTTTACTCCTGCATAACCCCGCCAAATTTTCGATAGACCGACAAGCCGAACGTGCTAGATCTCCATCAATCAATGGAGTTTGCGAGAGATCCGCTTCTAGTGACTCTGCACTACGATTGACCCACAGTTCGTGGAATAGAAATTTCATCTTTTTCATACTCATCGAGGTTCCGACCGCAATGGTGCCACGAATGAATGTCATGTACTCAACAAGACCATCCGCTATCATAGTTGACTGGAACAGTAGTATGAAACACGTTGCCAGCATTGCGTTTCCTTGCTCAAACGAGTTTATGCCGGTAGATATAGCCTGATTGAGACTCGATATAGCTTTCAAACGATGTGCGATGGCTGTGCATAGCATGTCTGATGACTCGGCGGGAGTGCCATTCGCGACGATATTGGAGGCTGATAATGCGAGCATGGAGTAGAGAAGGAAGTCATACTTGTGTAAGATCAGCAATAGTTATTTGTGAGAGATTGATATGTTAATTAATTGAACGTACATCTGATGCAATGCTGGGAATCTCATGAGTCCAGACAGAATCATTCCCGAGAGGGTGGTTAGGATAAGCCACTTGAATGAAATGATAGAACAACCGAAAATCAACTGAACTAAATACGGGCCCAGTTTCTTGCAGTTTTCTGGGCACTGTTGCCGTTCCTAGAGTTGTTTCGACATGGCGGTTTGCTTCGATAAACGAGGTCATCTGGAACCTCGGCCATTCGCACTTTAGCCCGCGGTGCTGGCAGAAATCACATACTGGACGGTTCTCCTTGCACTATCATCACAGTTAGCATGTCTTACTTGAGAACGAAAATATTTTTCTCACTTTGATGCGTGCTTTTTTGCAGTTGCTACAACCTTGCCGTGACTTTTTGTGAACTCGCCTCGCTCTCGTTGAGCTAGGCTGACCATTTGGTGCGGGCTCTTCAACAATAAAGGATAGATGCCGAGAAACTTTGACTGTGGTTTCATCTCCTGGGATAGTTGTATTGGAATTGTTCTCTGCTACCTTGCTCGAATCCATTTCTTTACTCATGCAGCATGCTGTCACTGTCAGTGGGTTAATGGAAAAGGTCTGCCGCCTGTCTCCCCGGGACTCATTAGAGCCAATTCAGCGGAATGTCAAGGCATCGTCGCACTCTTATCATTCTCGCTATCAGGTAACAGCACATTTGATGTTGCCTAAATGTAAGCTTCCCAGCCCATTAGATCAGATGGTGGCTGTGGTCTGTAGGCTGCAAGCCACACCAATAGATGGAAAGTGCCAAGAAGGCTCCCTTACATTCTCCTCGACCCTAATTCTTTCCGTGTTAGCGAATCGTACATTTTGGGGAAGAAAGACATTTGGATTGCAAGGACACCAGGCATCGCTTATTGAAAGGGGTCTGCGAGTCTTCGTGACTCGTGTGAAGGTGGTATGGTTATCTTGTCCATTAGACACTCTCACGAAAGAATCATTTTGCTATCTACTTATATGGCTTGAATGAAACTACCAGTAGAATCGTACGAGACAACGTACCATAAGCTCATATTCTAGAAATATCTGACGTGGAACCAGACGTTGTTCAGAAATGATCCTATTTAACGAGTAGGGAATTGGGGTATTTTCTTTCAGAGTATTGTTAAGTTGGAAACATCTAGGTCAACAAATTGTTAAGTTGAAAATATCTAGTTTAACAATGTAGTGGGTTTTCCTTTATCTTTTTCTCGATCAACCCTCTTCAAGTTCGGATTTTGACTATCATCATTCACGACATTACTGAGAAATTCTAGACTAAACCAAAATCAAGACTGTCTGAGAGATATTCCATACAGGCTTCATTTTCCCGGACGATTTGTAAAGATGGAGCATCGAGCCCAGCTCAACGGTATGGTTCCTGAAATTCGTGAGATGATTTGGTTGAAGACCTTTCCTAAACACCGTATATTGAAAGTTGACTGCGCTGTTGCCCAAGACCCTTGGAGTGGCCTCGTGGTTTCTATGATTAAGCCTTGGAAAGCTCTACATATATGTGCTGAGTCCCGATTTTATGCCGAAAAACATCTTCATATTTTTCTATTACCCCAAGGTCTCTTTAAAAAACCAGTCAGCGTCAATTATACTAGCGATGTTTTCATGTTCAAGTTAGATGATGGCTATTCTAATAACGCCAATCGGGATGTTGGTCTTAGGGTTTTTCAACACTTCTCACATCAATGGCGGTGGGATGGGCATGGTTCCCTGAGTGCCCCGGATCAACCTTTTGTACGCTACCTTGCTATCGACATGAGTCATACTACGCGTGCATTATTCACAACAGGCACTACACCTGGGTGGACCGGAAGTACCAGTGTATATATGCTTATACATCTCCACTGTCTAATGATGCCGTCAGTTGAGCTGGTCTACATCGTGTGCCCCGACATGGCGGACATATTGCACATGCAACAGACCTTCGACGGTCCCGTTTTCAAAGGAGAACTTACACGGATTACTAGCCGAATACCTGGAAAGGACTTAGACAGCCTCCCGAAATTCAAAGTGATAAACAAGAAAGAACTTTTCAGTCTAGTTGACTGAAGTTGAGTCTCTATCATGAGCTGACGTACACCTTTTTCATTTAAATCTATCCTGATTAAATAGCAATGCATTTAGTTTCTCTTCACCATTACAAATTTTCAATTTCGCGCCACCCTCAGTGTTGGCTTGTCTCTCAGGCTTGCTCTCAAACCATACGGTCCATATAATGGACCACATCATTTCATTTCTCATTATCTAAACGAAGTTTTACAGTTTTCCCCTCAATTATGCCCCAAATTAATCGATCATGCTCAGCGTCCAGTTTTTCTTAGAAGCCTATAAGTGAAGTTTGCCGTGTTCTATAAAATTTGGTAGGCTAGTATACAATGTATTTTGCACAAAAAAATAGCCATTGTTACTCATCTCCGCATCTCAACTGCTCCACAGGTGATTATTCCTACAATTGTACTAAAGCACCTTACGAAGCAGCTTGCAAGCCAACGATATCGACCACAATTGTCACTCAGGAGTAGCATCACTTTCGGGTCACACGTGACGCGCCTGCACGTCACCAAACGATCTGCATCTGGCAGAATGATTTGTACTTCCAAGAAAACGCAGCCTTATGTCAAATCTAAGGAGAAATGGGCATAGGGTTCCTGGAAGCTCGCTGCCGTGGCGTCTTCGCCTTTCTTGCCATGAAGTCGTTCGACTTCAAGGGTCTGTTTTCGATATTTCAGATGTTTCCTCCCGAAATTCGCTAAATTGTCTGGGGAAAACATTTCCTGGGGTTGTCGAAACACGCTACTAGTAAATGTATTCATCGAGAAATGCGGCGATGCTAACTACAGCTCTAAATCTATGAGATATGATCAATCGAATATCAGAGCTGCCCTGCAGGCATGCCGTGAACCACTGAATCGGCGGCTATCGTTGCCCTACGTGGATTCCAGAGATGCGCCGGCCCATCAGGCTCATCGTTTTACCTCAGACCTCAAGACTACATCAATTTTTCGGAGGGATATCATGTGTACCCGTTCTTGCACCGGAGATGTGGTCTTCTTTATCCACCGACGAACCACGAATCAAACATCCGAAGGCTATCCCTTCGTTATCCCTATCCTGGGATTCCTGGGCAGCCGAACCTCGACTACGTCGTTGGGGCGTCAATTTTACGCTTTCCAAACTTAGCTGAGATTGTCGTGTACTTCGACGGGACAGATACTCACCCTAGTTACTCTAGCGATGAACTTCAATCTAGCAGCGAAGTCATACAACGTCGTGGGAAGCGGCAAATGGCAGAAGATTTGAATCGAATAATCACGAGAGCTTTTAGGGAAATCCAATTACCATACGCCTTCAGGGAGTTCAAATTTTCACTAATGCCGCAGTTCAAATTGGTGACCTCTGAAGAATTCTTTGGCGAGATTGTGGGAGATTCAAGTCCTCCCAGCGATATTGAAATCCATGCTTATTCAACAGCAGCCTCTTGAGTTCTGAGATCTATCCTTCCAGATGTAAGCTAGCAGATATGCCAACACTATTGCAATTCATTACACAGTAATAAAACCAAACTAGTAGCAGAAGTCGATTCCTGGCCGATAGTAAGTGAGAATTGCGCCAAATATCCCCACAGCTTTCTAGGCTGCCAGTCCATAATCTCGCTCACAGGTACCGAAAAGAATTCACTGTCTTCATTACAGGAAAGGGAATAAGCTCTGTAGAGGAGTAGCGTGACAACTTCCATGCAACATGTAAAATTAAATTATTTAAAATCAGATCCCTAGATCCCGAAGAGTATCATGACTGCCGTAGTTAATTCTCCTGTATGATGTTGCCGAAGACCTATATATTCGTCCACTGTCCCTCTCAAATTGCAAAATTTCCGTCTCTTCTGAAACCCTCCTTCATCCATCACACCCAACAAGATGGATAACGGACACAACAACAGCACCAGAGCAACACCCAAACCCGTGTGGACTATTCCAAAGTTAATCGAGCAGTTTGCGAAGCTGTCCATTTCATGTCCTCGCACTTCACTCATCAATCACGACAAGACGAACCCCGAAAACGACAACACCGTCGCGACACTCAACCCTGACGTGACAGTGCAAGTTTTGCTTGAGCAGTTTGCGAAGCTATCCATCCGTGATCAGAAATCGATATCGAGACTTCTTCAATCTGTGAATGCGGAAGCCCTAGGAGCACCCACTCAACCAAGATTAATCACCTTCGAGCCATTCTGCAGGCTTCCTCTCGAAATTAGAGACCTGATCTATGATTACGCACTTGCTACGCCCCGTGTTATATTCATCAAGCGAATTCTCTCCGAACAATATCATTCATTTCCAGAGGCATTCAGAGCGACTTGTTACGAGATACCATTACTTCGCACCTGTTACCAGTCTCGGAATCGAGCCCTTGCGCATTATAAACGTTTGTCATTGCCATTTGCTCGTCCGGTGTTGGTCAATCCGAAGATGGATGTTATATTCTTCGATGAACGCAATAAAAGTCCGGCTGGCGTCCACGCCTCGTTTTACACTGACTTGTGGCCATTTGTCCTGAGAGCTAAAGCAGAAAAGCGCAATGCAAAAAAGCACAATGCTAGTGCTAGGAGTATCGCCAAGAGAAGACGTACGTGTACCACTCGTATCATAGCTATTCGAGTGCCCTCACAGTTTCTCCCGCCCTCTACCAACGTGCCTTTTGCTGGCCTTGTAATGCCATCTGCAATTATAATAATCAGCATGATTTTGGCAGCTGCTGTGGTCGTCCTAGGGATACTCGAGGAGATTATCTTGGTAGTGACAGAAAGAAACGCCGAAGGTACAAAGCAGCTCGAGTCTATGCCACACTATAAGCATTGGGACTACTTCCTTGGCAAGCATCTGTCCAATCGCCTCAAGTATCCCAAGATAACTATCTTGACGCAGGCCGAATTCGACGCGAGGATGTCATAGCCAACTGGCTCGCACTTTATTATGGGACTGAAGTTTTGGGATCGATCACCCGGTTAATCACAGCATTATTTAAGAAAGTCGCGGAAGTCCCATTTGTGACACCAACAAGTCGCACTTTGAGCATAGCATACCGGGATATCTCAAGCAATCTCGGGTACGAAGGACCGCGAAAACTGGGCGGAGAACGAAGGATAGCAAATGACAGTGAGGGATAGCGGGAAATAGTTCTGGAACGAAACTGCAGGTGCTCGTCGCAAAGCAATCGAAGGGGTCTGAAAGATGGAGCGAGGCTTCAACGATCGAATGGGATATCAAACCGGGCACCCAGACAGTCGTAGTTAGGTTTTCTAACGGAAATTATGGCTGGGAATCGATTGCATACACGTCTAAACTTTTGAGCCGATATCGATAATATTTAGTCTAATCAGATAAATGACATTTCATATAGTTTCAGAATATTCTAGATTTTCGCTGCAATTTGTTGAAGTGTTTCCTTGAAGCTGCGGTCCGAGGTATTGGGGGCGATGGACTTATACACCTCTTGTTTATGTCAGCTCAGTGCCCGAAGCAGTTGCAATAAACGATGTTGAGGGTGGGCCAATGCCGAAAGGGTAGATATCGAAACCCCAGAGATAGTGCGGGGCGCGCAAGTCGTGGTGGAAGATCGTCGTGTTCAATTTGCGACACCTTATATCGATTAGAAATCACCGGGGTGGATCTGCGCCCTGCGAGAGAGCCCAGGAAACTTTCAATTACATTGTCTTTGAGTAGCGGCGAGCAACGTGATAGCTTGTGATGGATGGAATTTGAGTGGGAAGTCAACGAGCAACTTCCTATACTGCGCAATACAGGCCCACCCATTTGAAGGAAGGTAATCATAAAGATATTAGTTAGCATTAAATCAACGCATTGAATACACGGCGAGGATGATTGGATGTGTCCGCAACGAAGGTCAACGACAAGAAGCCGAGCGACGATGAGAAGGCCACATAGTAAAGAGGTCCCAAAACGGCAGTAACAGCAGCACCGGTCTGCAGATAAAGTCTTTGAGGAAATATCACGACTATTTCCCGGAGCGAAAACACTGAATAGACTTGAGGATCACTCGCTATAAGGTGGCCAGATCGTTGTGTTCTCCGAGGACGTCTTAGTCTCAGAAAGGATGATGTTATATTAATGCTGCTCCTCGGAAAGAACGCGGCTACTCTTCAAAGACTTCTCTAAATCATTCCATCTTCCTTCTCTCATTGGGTCCAGCTTTCTAAGTTGCGACAGCCAGGCTTTGCAATCTTCGACCTCATCGTGGCCTGGCAATCGTTCTTCCATCTCACATACGGCCAGAGTGTATTCGAGCAGAGCATTGTAGACCCATTTGCAGTCTTCGCCGCCGTCTTGGAAATCTCTCAAATTCACAAGTTGGCGTTGAATATATTCAATCCGATCATCCCGGGTAAAGTTCGGAGTTATTGTTGCATGCCCAACAGATTCTGTAAGTGTGGACATGAGGAATTGGTGATAGAACCACACGGATTGGTCATATGGATACGCATCATTCCACATTGCTCTCGTGATGATATCGAACTCTAAAACGCTGTTAGCACATATTGTTCCATGGTGTGAAGTCAAACATATCATACCGTCATCCAGAAACTGCCGTCGTTCGGCATCTGTAGCCTTCCGCTCATCGAGTAACCTTGGAATAAGCTTACTCCTGTTATGCCAAGCAGAGAAGTTCTTCAACTCTCGAGTGATCATTCTCGTCGTGTACTCAAACTCCGACTCGATCATACTCGATCCGTTCAATTCTGGGCTCTCTAGTTGCGACACAACCGTTCTCCTATAACCCCAGCCATGGAAATTCCGACTATCCCTTGTCAACATTTTGCCCACCAGCACAAGCTCGCGTTCCCATAATCTTCTCGCAACTTGAGCCTCCAAACGCTCGTTGGCTTGCTTTAATAACCATAGTCGATAATTCCAAATCCAATAGCACTTTGGCCAGCCGACCATGAGTGGGAATATGAAATCCAAATCTGCCTGTATCAGCTCATGTACGGTACCAATCTTCCCATGATTCGGGGACTTCGGGTCGGGCTGGGTCGTGTTCGAGGTTGTAGAAGTGTTTAAGGTAGATGAGGATGATTTGGCGCCAGGCGTTGAGCTCTCGCCATGTACAGAAGTAGAAGATGAAGGGTGCGCCGATTGAGATGAAGATTCCGAGGATTTGGAAAATAAGCCATAAATTAGCAAACGCCTGCGGACGTTCCATATTGTATAGTATTCCGGGTTCTTGGACAATAATTTCGATGTCAATTCGAGGACTTCTAGGGTATATTGACGTTCTGCAATCTGCTTAATGTTAAATCTTCTACCAGAAACACAACGCTTGAACGCTACCTTGGCCTCAATCAACTCAACCAGAGCTTTATAATCCTCGATTTCCTTCTTCTCCTTCTGCAGGGCGGCTAATGATTTCTGTTCAGTCGCTGCTGCCCGTGGCATTCCATGCTGTAAACAAATCAGCGCCGCGCGTTGTCGAAAGATGAGAATTATCATACGCTTGCCATATTTGTGGTCTGATTTGGGTTTTAAATGACGATGTTGGTAAACCTACTCGTACGAGCTCGGAATGGCGGGGCGGCGTATGATGAGGGAAAGCGCGAGTCATATACCAAGCTAGTGAGACCGGAGCTTTGTCATGCGAGGTCCGGACGACAACCCCACCCCGTCCCTTGACAGCATTGCTCTCTTCTCCTCCTCTACTTTTTTCTTCCTCTCTTCATGTCCACGATCCGGACGAGAAGGAAACATCGCCATCTCTTGAGTATTACTAACCTCGGCAGTTCAGTACACATATTGATTGTTGAACACTTTTATTTGTTTGCATTGCCTGTTGCGTGCATTTCCTGGTGGCCTATTCCATTAACATTCTTTGGCAACGATACCCGGTGGACATCCAACTTCACAGTCCAACATTCGGACTTGACTAGAGGCTCGGAAGTATCATCTTCATATTATTCTTCAGTGCACTATCTGAGAATCAATCTCCTATTTCACGTCGTTCTAAACGAGAGAGTGTCGATAAGCCGCATTTCCTTTCGCAGTTTATCGTCAGCCTCCTCGACTGTCATTCGTTTTCATTTTAATTTGTCATGTCCTCATTTCTCCCAAGGGAATGGGACTCTCGGTCTCTTTCAGGTATACCAACCTCACCTGTGGACTGTGGCTATGGCAGCCCCTCGCCCGGGGACTCGCGATATAGCAGCCCCTCTCCAAGACGAAGGCTAAGTATCCTTAATAGTGAGCACTAATCGCCCCCCATCCAGTATCCAGTTTGATGAATATTTTCTAAATCATTGCTAAATCATTGCAGATGTTGACGTTAACCACAATTATAATTTCAATCAGAATGAGTATTCCAGGGAGAGGAGCGTCAAACTTTCGATTAGGTTGAAACACATCCTCGACCGATTTCCTGATGAGCCAAAGCAAGCAACACCTAGCCTGAATCCGCCTCGACTCGACGGGACATGCGAGAACCCACATCCTTCATTTTCACAATCAAAGAAAAGCGTGCACCAAAGACCAACTCTACCTCGATCCCGGACATCACTCAGCTCCCAGGAGTCCACTCCAACAAAAAAATGTACTGGGTCTTTACGTTCCCCGGACAGGTTCCTACCATTTCTGCGGGACGCACAACAGTCCACGCAAACTTTTCGTGCCAACAAGGACCCTGACACTTTGTCGACTTACGAGAAGCTACTCAGGAACAGCAGCGCAAGCCTTGATGCGTTTCAACCTCGTCGACGTGTAACAACGCCCATCCCTCTCGCTGTGCGGCCTGATACAAGACGTAACTTCACTGGAAACCGTGGCAGGGGTAAGCAAATAATGATACTACGTTGTATAATCTACTAACTTTCCTCAAGGAGCCACTGCGCTTACCTTTCAAAGAAGTGCGCCATCACCAGGAGGTGAGAGACAGGTTTGTAGTCCGTCTCATTACATTATACATTATCATAAAATATTATTGATAGTTCAGTCAATTGAGCAAAAAGCATACACGGGGTGTATTTGTTACTAACAAACACAGGTCAGTGTAGGCACTGTTTGGGCTGTCGGTGGGGTTGCTCCTGCTAGTGCGGGTATCTCGAACGGCCGTGGTGGTCTGATGGGCAGCGGAACAAATGCACCTCTCTACACTACTTCGTTTTCGGCGTCGCGACCCAAAGCACAAGACGACTCCGAAAAGCACGAAGATCGTCTAGCACAAGCATTAGAAATTGATCGAATCCAACGAGTTTTTGAGTTCCGGCACCCTGCAGTCTCTCCACCAACGTCACCAACCAATGGCAAGGGCAAGAAGCATAAAGCTCACCTAAAAACACAGTGGAATGGAACCGAATGGGTTCTAGGTGGACCGGAGCACAGTTAGTAGGCTTTCATCGCTTGTTAGTTTACTAACCAGTACTTAGAACACAAACTACCACAGGAACCTCGAGCACTCCCAGTTGCACCATTCAAATAAGTCGTTCGGTATTGTCGTATTAATCCTCTGCTGATTCTTCTTACAGTACTGGATGCTCCAAACTTGCGAGATGACTTCTACTGTTCTGTGCTTGCATATTCTGCCACAAGTCATACGCTTGCCGTCGGGCTAGGCTCATTACTCTACGCATGGTCAGAAATGGCCGGTGTTCATCTACTCCATGGCGGTACCGCTAATGGATCGTGGCTAACATCACTTGCCTTTTCTTCCACCCAAGGTGCTAAATCGATACTTGCATTTGGTCGTTCTGATGGCTCACTGAGCCTTTTATCCTTATTCGACAGCTTGTTACCACGTTTTGAAGTTCAGCAGCCTTGCCCGATCGCTTGCATTTCATGGAGACCAGCAGTCACAATGAGAGCATCACGAAACCCTCTTATAGGTGGTACGATGGTCAAAACAGAAGACCTCATTGTTGGGGATGAACAAGGAAATGTATACTATTATGCAGTCGAATGGCCCGACGTATGGGAGGTGACTCGAGACGGCTGGTCCGGCTCAATGACACTCCTCGCACGTATATCCATACATTCCCAACAGATTTGCGGTCTCTCGTTCTCCACCGACGGCGCGTTATTTGCAACAGGCGGTAATGACAATCTCTGCTGTCTCTTCCGTACAAATGAGGTTACACGTCCCTCCCGCGACCCAGGTCCTACAACCGAGGAAGTGTTCCTCGGTACTGCTGGGATACGTCGTATTCACAGCGTCGCTGGCCAAAACCACGTGAAAGAAATCGTCTCTGGCGCAGAAAAACACCGCTGGGTCCACGGTGCGGCCGTAAAAGCCATTGCGTTCTGTCCGTGGCGTGACGGTTTGATTGCGACTGGTGGTGGCAGCAACGATAAATGTATTCATTTCTTCCACACCTCGTCTGGCGCCTGTCTTGCAACCATCAGCGTCGCAGCGCAAGTCACATCCTTAATATGGTCTACCACACGTCGCGAAATCGCAGCAACATTCGGTTATGCGCAGCCCGAGCATCCGTACAGAATTGCAGTGTTCAGTTGGCCTGAATGTAAACAAGTCGCAGCGGTACCTTGGGAAGGGGAACATCGAGCACTCTTCGCGATTCCGTATCCGGGCGGTCCGAATGAGGGGGGAAGGGGAAGGGAGGGAGGAAGAGCGTTGAGTAGAACGGCTCAAGAGGGATGCATTGTTGTTGCGAGTAGTGATGAGAGTGTAAAGTTTCATGAGGTTTGGACGAGTGCTGTCAAGGCTACGAGTGGGACAGGAGAAGGGTTGTTGGGAGGGAGTGATATACTAGAGGGGCTGGAGGGGATTGACAAGGAAGGGGAGGTTATCAGGTAAGGGGGAAAGCGTCGGGAACTATAGATGCTTAGAGGTTGTGTTCACGTGAAGAATGAGGGCACATAGACTGAACCCAGTTGTGAAGGGGAGGTTCTGGATGATTATGATTATGGTTATGATTACGACTTCAGAAAGAATACACAGTGCACATGCACGGAGAGAAGAATTTGGAAATGGGGTCTGGTGAGGTACTGTGGTGGTGTCCAATACATTAGAATCCCTCCTCATCATTCAGATGAGGGGTCTGTGTGGGGATGGATCAACAGATGATACCTCAGACATAGACATAAAAAGCGCAATTGTATCAACAATGTTAACCTCCCCTCACCGGGTTATTTTTATTTCGTGATATTCAACAACCAAGTAAAGAAGGCAGTAGAGGAGATTCGTGGTATGATATTTGACTCCTCCCCTCATCTCGTGTATATTCTCTCCCCTATATCGTTTGATCTTTTCTCTGCTGTGTGTCTTCAAACGCCATACACACCTTCTCGCAGCTTTCTCTGCGCGCACCTTTCCTTTCATCAATGGAGTAGACGGACTCTCCATAGTCAGATTTATCACGTTGCGGAGATGGGCGGCAGCGCTTTCGACGAGTGGGAGGATTTCGTTGGCTGATGATGAGATTGCTAGATGGGGTTTTAGGAGAGTGGATGTGCTGGGATGACGTAGAGGGGGTTGCGATGGTGGTTTAGGTCTTGGGGTGTTTGGTGTGCCTCGTTGAGGGATAGGAGGGAGGGAAGGTGGTATATAGGTAGGTTGATGTAGCTAACTGGGAGATTATCGAAGGAGGGTTGAGTGCTAATTTCTTTTCCTTTTTCCCCCCTGGTTTCATACCTCTAGGAACAGACAGGGCAGAACGTTGAGTGAGTAAATATACATCCATTTGTTTTTGTTCGATTGGGAGGATTTTTTCATTTCCTTCTCTTGTTCTACAAGCGCTCGCTCGCTCGCTCGCTGATTCGCTTTCTCTCACTGACGGACGGCAGGTTACTGTGATATCTATCGATCTCATTCCCGGTTGCTCTTCTCTTTCCCCACCTGATGTCGTATAAGACTGTCTTGGATTGGGGGAATGAGTATGTGGGATTACGGCTATACTTAAGCCCTGATGATGTAGAGTAAGTATATCGAACCTCGGCCGCTGACCTGTCTATTTATCTACCCCTCTCTCCATGGAAAGGAGAGATAAATAAGAATAAGTTGCTGATACATGGATTTCCAATGCCTTTTCTGCAGCGTCTTCCTCCCATCTATCGCTGATTCATTTATCCGTTCGTTTGCATGCAATAACTCACTCTTCCCGCCTGCCCAGCCTCCATATCTGCGTGGGTGCATATTCTCCTGTCTCAATTCCATCTATCTATCCATTCATTTAATCAATCCTAGTCCCCAAGCGCCGAATGTAAATATCCCATCATAAAAAATGGAAAGACTTTTTGGATCCGGATTCCATGCATCCTCACTCAACACTCGTCTGAACTCCTTCCAAATAAGCCAGCAAACAAGCAAACACTCAAACGAAACATCTAAGCAAACAAACAACAGCAAATTGATCACATAACCCAAAAACTCTCCTAAACCCTTCAGCCAACAAACACCTCACTACAGAGAAAATGCCAGAATTTCTCCCAACACCACGAGGACAAACACCCAAACCCAACCCCTCAACCTCCTCCCACAAACCTCCCCTCACAACCCCCAAAGCAACAAAACCACGTACTATTCAACAGAGTAGATAAAATTTACTAGATAAAATACCCCTACAGGTTACATTTCGCAGCGGCTAAGATAAGTACATGTCTTCCTTTCTTTCTCTCCTTCTTCCTCTCATTCCTTTATTCGTTCATCCAACATACTTCTACCCCCATTCTCGACGGTATTAATTAACTAAACTATCACCCTACCCCGCCATCTCCGTAGTCTGTTCGGGCGCTTTTTCTTCCTTGACTTCTGGTTCCTGTTCTGCGACAGGGGCAGTTGGTTCCGTTTCCGCTGCTGCAGGCGCAGGCACTATATCTTCTGATTTTGGCGCTGGAGCTGGAGCTGTTTCCGCTTCCACAACCAACACCGAGACAGCGACATCCCCTTCCTGTTTCGCCAGCACCTCCACCGGCTGCTCAGCTTGCTGTTCTTCTCTCGGCGAAGAAGCCAGAGCCGGAGCCAAAACCACCGGATTAGGAACCTCCACTGATCCCCTCAGACTCGCGATCGCTTCCGCAATAGTTTCTGCTTCTTTTGCGAGATCGTTTTCGGTAGGGATAGGAGCTGGTGCCACAGCAGGTTCCTCGACTGTATTTTCGGTTTCGGTTTCAACTGCTGGCTCTCCCTGTGGTGCAGATGTTTCTATTGATTGTGGCTGTAGTTCCGATTCTGCTTCAGGTTCTGACTGTGGTTCTGGCTGTAGCTGTGGCTCGGGTGCGGAGACGTGGGGTGCGGAATCCACAACCATAGGTTCTGGCGCAGGTGGCGCAGGGCTTGCTTCTTTCACCGACTCAACTGGAGCAGTCGAGGGGCCATCCAAAGTCATTTCCGTGTCTTGCGGCGGCTTTTCAGAAACCTCAGCCGCAACTTTAGCAGTATCCGCACCTGCTCTCGATTTCCTCGATTTATCCTCCTTCCACCAACTTTTCGTGCCAACTCCATTAATCTCCCCTTCATTCAGCAACTCCGGTTCTTTCCCCCTCTCAAAACTAACCTCTTCCATTCGTTCATCCTCATCTCGACTATTCGCCCGCTTCCCATTCCCATTCAACTGTCTCTCCTCCCAAGCCTCCCTCTCCGCTTCATCCTCCCTCAACCTCCTCATCATCATCTTCTTCCTCGCAACTCTACTTCCCCCCTCCATTCCATCCACTCCATCAACCCACTTAATCTTCATAATCATATAACTCAACCCATCATGAGCGGTCGTATTTTTACCCCCCCACTCACGACTCTTGATACCAAATCTCGTCGTGCTCGAGTATTTTTCCAGTGCCGGAAGAATTAGAATCTCCACATGCAAATCTCGGTTCGATGGAACAGGCATTGGTCCTTTAGGAGGCGGGTCACTGAGAGTTTCATCCGGTCCTGTTGCAACTGTGTCTGTTTCTGGCTCCATCATCGAGATACCCTCGTCAACCAGTTCGAGCCCAAGATACTTGATATCCACGCTTTCATGCCATTTTCCGCAGAACCATCCTTGGTGTATACAAGCAGCAATGATATCTGAATCGTCCGAATATACATCTGTACCCCAAACTGCTCTCCGTCTCGTAATCTCTTCTCTACTCTTGGGCGTAAGGTGAATCCGTGGGACTTTGATCGTATAAGTACAGTTAACTCTGCCTTCGAAGTTTGGAATCGCCTTGTTCGTACTAGCGAATCCACATTGCGATGGATGTGGCACGGGATCTGCAGCGCGTCGAGGTTTTAGATTTGCTTGATAATACTCAAACCCTAGATGCGACCGAGGGAAGTGTGATGCTTCCTCAAGCACCGATTGCGACCGGACTTCGAGTTTCGGGATTCGGATTATAGTGTTGACAGGCTGTTGAGCGGGTTTCGGCGCGGATGAATGGTGGTGATGATGATGCCGAACATGATGGTGCGGTGCTGATCGTTCCTCACTTGGTGGAGACACGTTACTATTATTCCCCTTGGTAGTTTTGAACGGCGTTAATTGTTGTGCGGGCAATTGAATATGTTCCAGAGGTTCAGGCCGGTGGTGATGACTACAATCTGTTAGCATTGAAAAATACTGAAAGCCACGGAATACATACTGGTGACGGTGTGCAGGATGCTTAGCACGTTTTGCACGACCTGTAGGTGTTTGTCTTCCGGTACTGCTTTCATCATCGGCTCTATCTTCCTCTTTAAGTTTTCTTCGTCTTCCGCCCAAGGATGATGTTCTTGCGATCATGTGACCACCATTTTCCACAGGCGAGTTCTGCGTAGACGGATTCTCCAGGTCTTCTCGGCGTGCAGCGTTTGAGAAAGGCATACCTGCCGAAGTACCAGGTATAGGACTCGGCATACTCATGGATGCTCCAACCCCGCTTCCAATGCCATGGAAGATCTTGCCAAACTCACTTTTGATTCCGGGTTCACCAGCCGGACCAGGTTGCTGAACTTGGGCACCTTGAACTGCCTGAGGGATTGGTGAAAGTCGGCCACCCCTGCGATTCTCCTGAACACTCAGGAAGCTTCTCTGACTCTGTTGTTGCTGCATTTGGGGTGCCTCTTCTATAGGTCTTCGCTGCGGCGATCCATTGATTTGGTAGGGTGCACCAGGTTCAGGACCTCCATACATTACTTGTCGCCCTTGCATTGGATGTTTTTGCGCTTCGGATTGTTGTTGCCTAGCCGCCTGCTGCTGATGTGGTGGAGCAGCCCGCTCCAGCCTTTCGTCATATCTAGGCTCATAATGGGAGCCAGGAGCTGAAGTCGGCTGCGGTGCTCGTGAGTATCTGGGGTCTCTCGGGTCTCTAGAGTCTCTAGGATCTCTGGGATCATGAGGCTCTGGCGCATATGCCGGGTGCCCTTGGTATTGCGGGGCTGAACTTCTGGGATAGTCGTAGCCATTTGGCGGATGCGATTGTTGTGGCGGTGGTCTATCGTATTGAGGTTGCTCATATCCTGGCCTCGGTTGATCATATCCAGAGCGCATCCACGCTGGCTGTTCCCTATGTTCAGGTGGCCGATTATAAGTAGCTTGCGGGTCCCTTTGTGCTATTTGATGGGGATACTCTTGATTCATGCCAGGTCTCATAGGTTCATTCATGGCCGCTGGTCGAGCTCGCTCTTGCATTTCCCTATCCCTTATAATAGCTTCCTTTTCTCTGTCCCTTTGCATTCGTTCCCTTTCCATGTATTCATAAGCCTGGCCATGTCTATCATCAAATCCACCCTGAGGTCTCTGATAAACGGGTTCACCTCTTGTCAAATTTTCCATAGATCGTCCATTAGTTTCCATCCTCCTTCCGAATTGGCCCTCGTTGGCTACCGGGCCGCGATCTGGAGGGCGAGATATTGGCGGATTGAAAGCTGTCGGTTGGCTACTTGGGCGTGGTGGAACACCCATATTTGTAACGCGCATTGGTTGCGATTCCCTTCTATCGTCCTGTTGTTGTACCATTTGACCTGGTGGTGGTCTCTGACCGTATGTTTGCGGAGTACCAAACCGTCTGCTATCTGGTGTTCCATATTGCCCTCCAGCGCCAGGTGGAGAGCCTGCAGAGTTTGCACGGTGGCCACGGGTCTCGAATGCTCGTTGACGTTCGGGGGTCTGGGGCCGTCGATAAGGCGCGTAATCTGGGGCTGTGGAGCTAACGCGCGGGGAAGCATGTGGCGCATTCGAATACATCGGAGGTGGTTGAGCTGATGTACCAATTGGTGAAGGGTATTGGGCTGACATTGGCTCTCTGTTAGCAGGCGCTGGACCTCCGAGCATCGAAGAGATGGACATGCTGCTACCTGCGGTACTTGGGGGCCGTCCTAAAGGTGGAAGGGTTGGCAGTTCTCGATTTGACGGGAACGCCGATGGTGGACCAACAGACACTGGAGGTGCACGAGGATGCGGAGGACCATAACCATGCTGCTGCGGTTGCTGCGATGGAGGCTGTTGAGGCGAGGAAGGCGGCGGCATATTGCGATTCACTGGTGTGCCGTGTCCTATTGATGAAGAACTTGGATGTCTTGAATGGCCTCCCCCAGGCATCGGAGCCCCGTCTTGTGAGTAATTTCGAGGGGTATAGAATGGGCCGTCTGATGGTCTGCGTTGGTGATCGGCATATGAAGGGGCATTACTCGGCGGATGCGACCCAGGAGGATATGGTTGTTGATTTGCTGTCGGCGGAAATGGAGTACGGCCATATGGCGAAGACGTGCCGCGCGAGAAGGGATGATGCTGCGGCTGTCGTGGATCCATCGTGTCTGATCTGCGAGAAGAGATATAAGATATGAGGACGATATTATGATGGGTGTTGACGAAGATCTTTTTGGCGGCTTCGGATCCAACAAAGTAAAGTACTTCAGCCTCTTGCTTCAAATATCAACACCACGTAATTTCCTTCATCTGCAGATACTCGGGATGATGAATTTTGATGAAGCTCTTGCAGTCTGCCACGGCCCGTTATTCCTTAATATGGAGTTCGTATAAAAAGGGATGGGTGGTATTGGATATTGTTGATGTCTGCGATGGACAAGAGCGGTCTCGTGGCACGGTGTAGGAGATTTACGGCGCAGGGACTTTTTGGCGGGTACGATGAAAAGAAGTTCGTCAGCGGTGGAAACCGAGCAGGAACGGGTCTTGGATCGCGACGAACTCAAAGACACGGCAATAAGGTTGTTGATGGATGATTATGGATATCGCGCCAGCCAACATAACACAGTTGTCGTTTTGGTTGTCAGTGTGAATGCGAAGCTGGTAGATGGGATTTACTTTGCATCGGTGTACAGATTGGATGAGTAGGTGTGTTAGTGGAGGTGTAGGTTTAGGATGTAATAGTGTGGTGTAGGTGTAGGTGTAAGGTTGCAAGTTGCAAGGGAGGTTTGCGGTGGTGTACCTTCGTAGGTGTAAGTGTAATCCTTTTTTCCTCTTGGCTGTCACTTTGAAGCTTTGATGATGAGATGCTTCGCTAGCTCTGCGTCGCACTAAACTGTAAGGGGCAAGGTCCAACTGGTGAATTAATGGAGAAAAGGAAATGCAGCGGGAGTCTAAGGGAATCTCAAGCAAATCTGCAACCCAAGGAAGGAATGGCCCCGAATGCCCCACTTAAACGCGAAGAACATTGGAAGGTAGACTTCATTGTGGCCGGGACGCGCAGGGTTGGCGACCGGGGCACAATCGGTCATCCGTGACTGGAAACAAGGATAAACAAGGATCGACAAGGGTAAGCATGGACGATTTCACGTACCTTCCTCATTTCTCAGTCGTCTAATTTGATACATGCGTGTGCGCTAGAACGGGATTCGCTCTAGTCTTGAGCTTAAATCTGAAAATGGGGACGAGAAAAAAAGGTACAAGGTTTAAATTTCATGTCTGCATTCGCGGATAACTGACAGCTTTTTCTGTTGTCCTCTCTGCGCGCACCCTTTTCCCTTCAGATGCCGAGCAAACACACACTCCAAACTTCTGCTGATCCGCCCATGCTGCTTGCTTCGCTGACTCCAATCAACCGTCCAGATTCACTTTGGCTGACTCGGGTATGCACAAGTACAAGTACAGTAGCCACATCTCATTCACGGATGCCCACGCCCACGCCCACGCCCAGTACCGTTCGTTCGTCGTTACCGGTTCCCTGGCTTTTCGGCATTACCTTGGCTCATGCTAGTAAACTTACGTCCTCCGCCTCCGTCCTCCGTCAATAAGCATCCATCCCATCTTCCATACAAATCTTACCACCTAAACATACCGCTCAAGCTACACAAATCTCACTTGCAGGAAGGATTTACAGTGCACATCTCACTTTCACCCATCCGCATTAACCACCTGATATCCTCCACTCGTTCCTGTCTGACAACAAATATCACTTCTATACATAACCTGCAACCAATCGGGCCAGATATGATCCACTTAGCCGCCGAAGGTTTCATCCTTCCGTTAAGCGCGACGTTTTATTTGTTGATCCATACGAAACATTCATTGCTTTTTGCAGAATTTGGTGAAACTGGTTATTGGAGTGAATTATGAAAAAGTTATCTCGTATTATATACTGCCTGGCTGCAGGTGATGGGATTGCTGACCACGTGGAAACTATGGAAACCACTTCACTCTGTGAAATGGTGAATAATAGAGATAAGCCAAGTGAATCTGATCTTATCTGATGGGCTTCTTTCTCTCAATGTGCCACAGTGGTGGCGCAGAATAAATCCGAGTTATCTGACGGAGGCTAATAGAACTATTCACTGCTAGGGTATCATTTGCCGTATGGCATAATCGGTGAATTAAGAAAAAGTATGTAGAAGTGCCGACGAGAGGGGGAATGGCGGTATAGAGATGAGCAAGATGGCAACCGAAAGGCGGTTCGTTGTAGCTAGGTATGGAGTGTAATCATGGACGTTCTAGCTCTTAGCATATTTCAGTGGTAGAGGTGCCTCTCGTGCTGCTTCAACTCGAAGATTGAAAGAGGAACGACTTAGTGGGCGGACTTCGAGGACTCCATTCGCCAAGGTTGAGTCGTTGCGCATTTGAGAATGCGTGGTTGTGACCAGATATAGGTTTCCGTGGGCACCTTTAGTGAATGAAGTGAACATAGCCTGTAGAGTTGTCGATGTTCGGGGTTCAGAGAATAGCGAAGAGCCGAAGCCATTTTCATAGTAACTAGTATTGAGATGACTCAACGTCGAAGATCAGTGGCTCCATACAGTGAGTCATTTCTTTCTCTCTCGCGGACTCCAACTAGATCTACTGCTAGGGACAGCAGTCTGCCAACGACTTGGTGAACAAGCAGAATTGACCAGTTTACCTGAGATGCCTGAGATGAGTGGAAGCAGAATGATTATGCAGCTCATCTGTATTGGACGGTTGATCGAAGAAAGCTTCAAGTATAAGACTTCCCCATCAGTAAGTAAGTACAAAGTCGTACATTAGACAGTAGTCGGCCCTCGATCCGTTCCTCCCCATCCGCTCGTATGTCGGAACCAGAAGAAACCGAGAAATTTGGAGATAACACTCGAAATCAAGGTCATTCTGTCGCGCGACCAATGTTGGAGCTTCGCAGCTTTTAGGCTGACATTGCCGTAGAGAGGCTGCATACACTTTTCGTCGACCGACGTCGTGACTGATTCCAAAGACAGAGAGGGAATGGACGCAAAGACATAAGTCGGCAATAGAGCACTAAAACTTCGTATTTTCCCCCGATCAGAAAGCTTTGCAGGACTCAACGGATTACAACAAATCGAGGAATCTACCAAGCAAGCCACTTTGCAGAGTAACGACTCCACTTCTGTCCATTGATCCAAACACGACTATCTGCAGCCCCTAGCAATAACATGGGCACCTGCAAGTTCAAGACATGATTAGGAAAGAAGTTGACCTGTACGTTAAGGAAATTCAACGTCGACTGATCGTAAGCTCTGGCGGTGTTTTCGGAGTAGAATTGACGTTCGTAAGAAAGAGACCTGCGTATAACGAAAGTGATAGTAGAGACCTGGAACGACTTGTTCTAGCCTATATAAAGGCATATTGACACAATCAAAATGAGACCCAAGTCCTCCTGGTAAGATATCTCAACTACGCAAGATGACGGCTATATATTCCCGAGTTATCAACATATAGCAAGGCGAGAGTATCAGATACCTGGTAAAACAAACGGTATGCGCGCCTGGTTCATCGCATTAGGAGAAACATCATGGGAAGAAGAACGAGCGGCAAGACAAGTGATGTTGTCTGGTACAGCCAATCAATATAAATACATAACCCTTTATGAAGGAAATTGTGCAGATATTTAAGCTTTATGCATGCCCTCCATTCAAGCCTCAGGACAAAACTTGACGCGGCGACGATAAGAGATAACAACAGCTGCTCTACTAACTGCATCTCACCGAGCACATGCAAAGATTCCACTGAAACTCATACTGCGCAGACTTCTTTCCACGCCAGCTATAGACAGTCTTTTCAATATATACGTCCATCTAGCAGACTCTGGGTACAGTAACCTGCGTGATACAATTCGTCTTCAGTTGATATCACCGTGTTACTGTACCCTTACCTCCCTCCTTGTCCGGCCATGAATAGATCCCCAAGTTCTCCCAATATTGCATTTCCGCTGCCAGGTTCGCCCGGGTCGTCTTGGGCGATGTATCGTGCAAGGTTCAAAGCTATCTTCCATGGCGCAGATACCTCAGTCTTGATCGCATTCTGGCTATTTGGTATGATATCGTTGCTCTTGTTGCGACTATGCTAACCTCTGTCTAGGTCTTATCAATAATGTCTTATATGTGATTATCTTGTCTGCGGCGCTGGATCTAGTCGGTAGGTACTCAGCATTTTATGCTGGACTTCTGCGCATGGATATCTATACCTGCGGAGTAACTGTAGGCTAATCTCCTCTCCTCCAGGTCCCGATGTCCCCAAATCCGTCGTCCTCCTCGCAGACGTCCTACCCTCTTTCTTCACGAAACTCGTCGCTCCCTACTTCATCCACAAGATTCCCTACTGGGTGCGCATACTCGTCTTCTGCGCCCTGTCGTCCGGCGGAATGCTTCTCATCGCAGTTACCCCCAGCGAGAAATCAGTATCGACGAAACTATTCGGTGTCATACTTGCGAGTCTAAGTAGTGGTGGAGGGGAGCTTAGTTTCTTGGGCCTGACGCACTACTATGGGCATTTCAGTCTTGCGGCGTGGGGTTCCGGAACGGGAGGAGCTGGGTTGGCGGGCGCGGGCTTGTATGTGCTTTTGACGACGATCATTGGATTGTCTGTTAAAACAAGTCTTTTGGCTTCGGCGTTCTTGCCCTGCATTATGCTTCTTTCGTTCTTCGTTATTCTACCTCGCGGGCCTCTTCGGAGGGCTAGTCGTCAGAAGGATTACCATTCCATCCCGACGACGGAGCCGATCAACGAACCCCTCACCAACGCAGACGTATCCGATCTTCCCCCCACCTCAACAGCATCTTCCCTCCTCGCGCCCGGCCCTTCTGTTGTATCTGAAGCATACACCTCGCACTCCCCTCTCCGTCCCTCCAGCCCCAACCTCACCCTCCACTCCAAACCTAGCTTCGCGCAAAACCTCCACCGCGCCCGCTCCCTCTTCTTCCCCTACATGCTCCCCCTCCTCCTCGTCTACATCGCCGAATACACCATCAATCAAGGCGTCTCCCCGACCCTGCTCTTCGAAACCCCTTCTCCAGGTAACCCCTTCTCCACCTACCGCTCCTTCTACCCCGTCTACGGCTTCATCTACCAAACCGGGGTATTCATATCCCGCTCCTCGACGCCGTTCATCCGCATCCACAACCTGTACCTTCCCTCGTTTCTCCAGATTGCGAATCTATTCGTGCTGATTTCTCAAGCACTCTGGTTCTGGATCCCGAATGTGTGGTTTGTGTTCGCGATTGTGTTTTGGGAGGGATTGTTGGGAGGAGCGGTTTATGTTAATACGTTTGCGGAGATTATGGAGAGCGTGGATGAAAAGGATAGGGAGTTTAGTTTGGGGGCGACGAGTGTGAGTGATAGTGGGGGGATTTGTGTCGCGGGGTTTATTGGGATGGGGTTGGAGGTGGCGTTGTGTGGGTGGCAGGTTAGGAGGGGCAGGGAGTGGTGTAGGATGAAGTAGTTTGGTGGAGGGGAGTGATGGGTTTTGGTTCCATGGGGTTTTGCATGCTTTTGTATGGGAGCATGGAGTTGGTTTGATTTGTTTGGGGTTTATTTATCTGATTTGGCCATGTGTAGATATCATGAGATTGCAGATACCATTTGAGCATATGTAGATGAATATCATTATTTCTTCTGCTTCGTATATGTGTAATTAAGACACAGATGATGCTTAATCCCTTTCCTTCTGGTCGATCAGACCACATCACAAATTGTAACATCACCTATCCTTCGTCAAAACATAGAGCTAAAGGCCCGAAAATGTTCATCCGTACTTGTATTCCTTCATCTTAAAATTACCACGATCCACAGCCTGTCCAGCGGTCTAGCAGTGACCGAGACAAACAAATCCATTGAAATGCATCGACTGGGCGGTATATTTCTTGCCATGTATGACATCTTGATCGAGAAGTCTGGTATTCTGGGTTGTTGCGCATCTCTTGAATTTGCATTTTCGGATGGAAGTTTGATCAAGATGGTGGCTCATTTCTTTCCTTTGTCGCCATGGAGAATCAGGTCGATTATACCGAGCCCATCAGCGACATAGTAGAAGCCATTCTCAAGAGTTCGTCAAGCGTTCGGTGTTGGAATTAATGGCGTAGAAGGAGTTGAGCAAGATCCTCTCATTTCAGTACACTTCGTCATTTATGACGACGACGTATCAGCCAACTCAAAGACCTCCTCTTCCTTTTCCGAGATCCCTTCTTTCTCCTTCTCCTTTCCCTTCCCCTTCCCTTTTCCTCCACTTCCACCTCCCGCCTCCTCCCCCGCACTCCCTTCTTCTACATCCCCCTCATCCTTGCCCTTCTTCTCAGTCTCAGCAGGCAATTCAGACTTCCTCCTCACATCCGCATTGCCCTGCCCAAACACCCCACCGCTTCCCTCCGAACCATGCAACTCCGCTTTCCCGTGCAATTGTTCGCTATCAGAATCCGCGCTTATGGGCGGTGCAGCAGCGATTCCGGGTTTAATAGTGATGGCTTTCCGGGCGCGACGACGCCGGAGCCAGAGGAGGAATGAGAAGAGGGAGAGGAAAATGGCTCCGGCGGAGACGCCGACGCCGATTCCGGCTTTGGCGCCGGTGGAGAGGGAGGAGGATGAAGAGGTTGTGGTGTTGTTTGATGGGGTTTGGGAGGGGAAATCAGAGGTGCTTGAGGTGGATGTGCTGGATGATGTAGGGGTTATGGGTAAGGTTGTTGTAACGGTGATGACTGGTGTTGTGTAGGTTAAAAAATCCGAGGGTTGGCTTCCGAATTGACGTTTTAGCTGAGCATGATGTGCGACGTCCATGGTATGATGTGAGAACTTGGAGAGTGGATTCTGCAAAGTGGATATAGAGAGATGAGTGAGGTAAGACTCGATTAATGGTCGAGATGTTGGTTTGTCTAGATTTCTGGAGATTCGTAGCCCTCGCACAATCGGAGGTGTAACAAGTGGCAGGATCAGTCAGACTTGTATGTCAGGATGTGTACGTGTGGTGGCGCAGGTGATGGATGATTCTCATACACCTTAACACCGTGACGAGGGGTAAATGACGATATAAAGACGAAAATCACTGATAATAGCGGGGCTTCCCATATGATCAGAACTGAGACTTCTCAGGATAATAATGGTCGTCGCCCAGGGTAAAAGTAAGAGAAAGTTGCAAAAGGCTGGGACAAATAGTGATATAATACAAGCCATCCAACCAATGGGAAGATACCCAGGAAGTGGCGGCACGGCAAGCCCAGAAAGTTACCATGGTGCATCTCGTGCATTGATGGTGTTCGACTTTCGGAGTCCCCCACCTACCGGCCCTGGCTCTGTGGTGTTGCTTTACTACTTGGTATGGCTACATCCGCGAGGCTTGGTATTGGATGTTATCCTTGGCCTAGGCATCTTTATTAGGTTTGTATGAAGAGATTGAGTTTGAATGAACAGATGGGGCTCGATTGTTCATGGTTTGATAATGTTCGAGTTTCTCCTCTGACCATGAAAGGAGACAACGCGAAGAGGACGAATGGAGGAATTTGTTCATGATGTGCGGCTTGGATAAAATCATGATCTTCAAAGGGATTGTGGCGATCCCACCTGCTCCCTCACGGTAAGCGGAGTTCACATGGAAGTCGTGGAGGATCTGCAAACGCGTAAGCTTAAAGTCTCCCGTCCCCTCCCTCACGCACCCACGGCACCTAGTCGATGGCAGTCAATGCAACAAGCGGAGTATTAGTAAGCCCATTTCACCCAATATGTGCTAGTGCCAGCCATTCCGTGCACGGCCCTTCTCGTACAATCCCACCGAGCACACCTCAGCTCGTCTTACTCCGTACAGCTTCCGAAGCTGTCGAGCTGTAAATAGCATCATGATTGCCTAAAGCCATGTACAAGATATATCATTGACTATTCTCTCAGATGTATCGCATAAATGCAGAGAGAACACTCTTGCGAATGCTAAGTACTTGAGGTCAGCTATCCCAAAGGTCGTTCATTCCTCTCATCAGCACCATATCATTCAGAAAGGACGCTGAATAGCTGCAGTATTCGGCCCAACCTTCCACTTTGATCTCTCCGCAACATCTCTTTCTATCTGTTTACTATTTAAAATCCTCGGTATGCGCTGGATACATGGAGCTCGTCTTCTGGCGATCGTTCCATCGATCGTCGCACAACTTCAAGAACCTCTTGTGAAAGCACCGAACCGGACTCCCATTGATCTCAGCTGGTATCCACCAAAGTCTTCCGCTATCAATGACCTTGAACAGGTGATGAGCAAGACGGGCGTGTATGGCTTCATATATGATTGTTCCCCGACGACTAAAAGTGCAGAGTATGGGACTTACAATTGGTGCAATATGCCGCATGTCCGGAGTCAAGAATATGTCACGCCGCCTGAAGAGTACAAGTTGAGATATGTGGAAGTTGTGAGTCTGCCGAATTCCTTCCAGTTAGCTTTTGTTGATGTTGTGATAGATTCATAGACACCATAAACGTACACCATATGCCGCAAACTCGTTTCCGGTCGAATCGTACAACTGGGACTGCGACGATGCGGCACTTTACCATTATGGGCAAGGTGAAAATGGACAGGAAGCTGCAAAGACATACTGGAAAAGGTATACTTCAGAGGTAAACCCATTTGTGCCGAAGGGCTTCTTGGGAAGCTGCCAGTTCCCGCAGATTACGTCGGGTGGACTGCAAGATTCGTGGCAGCATGGCAGGGATTTGTGGGACGTTTATGGCGATTTCATAGGACGCAAGGGTAATACTGAGTTCAGAGTCACCCAGAATGTCATCACAAGTGAAGTTGCTGGAATGGTGGTGAAGGGGATGTTTCGGGATGACAGCAGCTTTCCCTTGCTCGTACAGGTAACACTTACACGTCTATCATCCTTGGTATCCTTCGTATTCTGAACCTATCTAGGAAAGCTCGGTCGATTCACTGGAGCCTGCATATTCCTGTCCACAAGCTTCTTCCGTTTTCAACGATATTCGGTCTAGCAACGTTTGGCGATCTCATCTGATGGCAGCCGGACCTCTCCTTGTTGCTCTAGACTCAATCTCAGGCGTATCGCCATATGACATTGGCTTTCATGTTTCAATGGATCATTACTATGATAACCTGTCCGCACGTCAAGCCCACGGTCTTCCACTACCATGCAGATTGGTGAATGGAGCCAATACGTCCGATTGTGTCACCCAACCCATGGCAGATGCCACATATCGACTTGGACATTGGGAATACTCATACATTTATCGCGACGACCCTAGAAGTCTCGATGCTAGCATCGCAAGTTTCGGAGTCTGGATCGCAGAGTTAAGCCAGCACATCCAAGATGCTATAACCGGTGTCGGAAAAGTGAAGTATCGACACAATGTAGCTCATGATGGCTCTCTGGCTCGGCTGCTCTCAATACTCCAGGTTGAGACAATGGTATGGCCGGGCATGGGCTCCGAGATTGTTTTTGAACTCTATGAGAAAGAGAGGGATGATGCTGAGAGCAAATGGTTCATAAGGGTACTGTGGATGGGAAAAGTACTAAGAAGTTCTAGCCCTACCCTTGGCGTTATGGATATGATCGAGGTCAAGAGGCTACTCGGGTATCTCGAAGGTTTAGTGGGCTATAGAGCAGCCCTAATCAAAGAGAAGTGCGGCTTGTGAATTTTTTGATAGCTAAATTTCTTTTACCAGCTTTACCGGCACCCTAATATAAGTTTTAGAACACATTCGACGTTCCCGGTGCATGTCGGTCTGCTACCCGGCCCTCTTAGCTAGGTTCGGGTTTCCAGATAAAGTCATTCTTCGGTCGAGAATATCTTTTTAGCCTGGAAGTTTCCAAGTATCCCACTCCATGCTTTCATTTCAATTCGAAATCTTTTCTGCTTGAATAAATATCCGGTCATCTCGCCCGCCTTACGAATCTACTTTCTCTATTCTCTCATTCTACTTTTGCATCCGTAACGAAAGGTATCAAAGAACATCGCTATTCTGAAAACCAACATTCCCATACTTCTTTCGATACTATCGAATTCAACCGCCGAAAACCAGACCAAAATGTATATCCCAACCCAGTCACCACAGCCATACACACCTGTTTCATTGGGAAGGATTTCGCCTCTTCCAGCTCCAGTACCCATGATTCATCAACCTTCTGTCGGAACGCATGTTTTTGGAAAACCCGCAAGTCAAATCGTGCTGCTAGATGGTCAATCACCATCTGGTGAGGATGTTCTTAGTTATGGCTTCCATGAAGAAGACACAGTAAGGCTCTCTCGTTCATTGTTCATCGTTTTATTCTCTCAATTTAGGATTATAGACGCGAGAAATTTGAGAAATGAAAAGAAACTTACTGATATTGCTACTACAGGGCATCTCCATCTCCGTCACACCTACTGCTACCCACAACCTCCAATCTGCACCTGAATCTACTCCTCCTATCGATACTACAACTGGCCACTCGACCTCCACATCCAACCCATTCGCCCCGCTTCGAGAATTATCCAAATGGGAGATGCATATCCAGATCCCGCTCGTCTTCATTCCGCTCCTGGTCGCCATCTGCAGTCTCATCGCGCAACTTATGATGCTTTCCTTGGAGCTCGTGGGTATAAGAAATCCAAGTGCCGGGATGAAGAGGATGATGAGCCGTATCCGCGATGTCGGCTGTCCTCTGATTTGGATGGTGTACCGTATGGAAGTTATGGTGCGATCATGAAGGGGAATAAAGGGAAAAGGGATGCGGATGATGAGTTTGATGAGAAGAGAGGTCACTAGGCGGGTGGTTTGTCTGCATTTGTGTATTTTGATACTCGACTGCTTCAATCGAACATGGAAAACACGTGGGGCAGGAATATGTCATAGATGCCTATGCTGATTTTATACTCAGGATATTATATACATATCCTTGCACGGACGGACACAACATAGTATCTACTTGTAGATTGTAATAGTACAAAAACAAAGCACGTTTTATACTGGGTACTGGAATACGTCGGCTAAATACGGGGCTCATGTGGAGAATTAGGTGTTTGTTCCTATCACGATAGGATGTCTAATCCCACTTACTCAATTTGTGACAGCCGCCAATAACCGTCCGTACTTAGTCATTTACCCACTGATTGACCCGTTATCGGAGGCTCCAGTATGCGGGGACCGAGAACTGTATATACAAAAGACCAGCACCCGAACTGCAAAATGAGCGTCTCTGTTGTTCTTCGTGGTACTCCAGTGAGGTCGCACATCTACAGGGTGTATTGTACCTGAAATGCTCCGTCCTCAATGATGTCACAAGTCAAATCACAGCCACAACCACAAGCTCACCCTTCATCGGAAGTCGAGCTTCCGTCATGGCCTACGAGTCATCCGAATGTAGCTCCAGCAGAAACGGCACGCATTGCGGTTCCAATTGAGGAAATCGATTACAATACTAGTACCCGGGTCTCAGATACCGATGTCGAAGATCGCGTGATTCAGCAGCTACTCCCCGCTGATGGAGGATCCGCTGCATGGCGTGTCTTGATCTCGGCGTTTGTTTTCGAAGCGCTACTTTGGGGTGCGTATTTCTTCCCCTTTACACTCATTTAAAAATCTTTCTCCCCAAAACCGGATAGCCCACGAAAAGCCCAGCTAACAAACCCAGGCTTCCCCATCTCCTTCGGTGTCTTCCAAGCCTACTACAGCACCCTTCCTCAATTCACCACCTCCTCCTCCCAACTCGCCCTCATCGGTACCATCGCCCAAGGCCTCTCCTACCTCGGCTCCCCTTTCTCCGCCTTCCTCACCAAACGCTTCCCCAAATACCAACTCCCGCAGCTGTGGCTCGGCTGGGTAACATGCATCGCTTCCCTCATCATCGCGAGTTTCCAGTCCACTGTCCAGGGCCTCATCTGGACCCAGGGAGTCATGTATGGTCTTGGCTTCGTCCTCCTTATGTACCCTATCATCGGCATGATCAACGAATGGTGGGTTCTCCGGAAGGGAATGGCTTTCGGCGTCATCAGTGCCGCGAGTGGAGTAAGTGGTGCGGCGCTACCTCTTGGGATTGAGTGGTTGCTAGCTCGGTATGGATACCGTACTGCGTTGCGCGTCATCGCTGTCGGGATTGCTATCTGCACTGCGCCCTTGCTCCCACTTCTTAAAGGCAGACTGCCAGCCGCAGAACGCAGCCAAACTGCCCGCACAGATTGGACCTTCCTCCGCGTCCCTCTGTTCTGGATCTACTCCGTAAGCACCCTCATTTACGGTCTAGGATTCTTCTACCCCGGCGTCTATCTTCCCTCCTTCGCCACCAGCGTCGGACTCAGCAGCACCGAAGGCGCAGCCGTCTTAGCCGTCATGAGCGTCGCACAAGTGGCTGGGCAATTCGCCTGCGGATGGGCATCCGATCACAGCAAGCGATTCAGCGTAAGCGTCGCGTGTGTGATCTGTCTGCTCATGGCTACGCTGTCGTCATTCCTGCTATGGGGTATGGCGAAGAGTTTGGGGCTGCTGATGGTGTTTGGTGTGGTGTATGGGTTTTTCGGATGCGGGTATAGTACGATGCGGGTGGCGATGGGGAGGCAGGTGAGTAGGGATGCGTCGAGTACGGTGGCCACTTATTCGATTTTGGTGTTTGTGCAGGGGATTGGGAATGTGTTGGTGGGGCCGATTAGTGATGGACTTTTGGGGGGAGGGGTAAGGAGGGATGGGTATGGCATTGGGAGGTATAGGGATTTGGTGGTTTGGACGGGGGGGTGTATGGCGGTTAGTGCGGGTGTCATTGGGTTGTGGTGGGTGAGGCCTAGTCGGTTTAAGGGGTTGTGATGAAGATGTGGGGTTTGAAGATGGGCATGCTGTGATTGTTTCATTGCAAGTCGTCTCGTGGAGAATGATATTTAGATCGGTATGGAAAGGAGATGAAAAGAAGCTACCAATGCAGCATCTCAGACTTTGAGGAGGGTATGAAATTTAATCTCAGATACCGACTTGATTATTGATATTCTCAATCGATGCAATCCCAAGACATGTCATTATTATCTCCTAAATTATCGAGATCGACTTACGGACCCATTCATAAGTTGGATGATCAATGGAAGGTCCAACAAATATTCCGACTCTACTTGTTACCACCGAATCAATGTGCGTGTTCATCTCCTCAACAAGGAGGCCGATGTAGCGCGAGCCTTTATTCGTTATGTCCAAGTAATGCCGAGCGATAACGACACAAAAGTATTTCTTCGAGCCTTCCAGAAACGATTTCTCATCCTCTACGAGATCGAAGAAGAACTCGAGATGACCGAGAGGGACTCCAGCAGAGATCTGAAATGTCATCGCAGATAAATATAAGTGGTAGTAAGCTTCGCCGAATTGATCGATTTGTGAACCTCTTCCAACGTCATCGAACTGTGGTGCGTCTCGGGGGGAGAGAAGAGAAATAGTCCTTGCAAAGCTGTATGATACAGGACCAACAAGCGAGACACAACTCCACGAGGGAGCAACCTCCCCACTACGACGCGTTAGAGACGACTTAGTTCGAGCTCTCCATAAAAGGCCTCGAGGCAAGTCTTCACGCCAGAGACCAGCTACAGACTGGAAGTGAAGCCTGTACTCAACATGTCGAGCAAGCCCAGCCAAAGCACGCAAGGCATCACGTTGAAAGGTCAGCTTAGTCTGGGAAAACAGCTCAATAAGGCTGTACCATGGCATGAGGTGGTTCCGTTGCTTGACGTCAAACTCGGGCGTATTGGTTGCATGTATGCCAAGCCGAAGTACTGGTTGTTGCGTTGCAAGACTTCCTTCCGATCGAAGGCACGTGTTGCAATTCCAGAAAACCTGATCGTGCTGGAAGAGTATAATTCTTGGTGAGAGGACGGACTCCTCAATCCTCCATGCTCTGAACGAAACAGTTTCTGGCAGGTTTTCCTCTAGAGTTTTCAATGGCCTGCGGATCTGGATTTAATCCGATCCTGAGCTCTCCTGACGAGCTGGACTGGTAATTTTCATGGACAGAAGTATATCATCATCATGCCGTGCGCTAAAAAGCCCAACGGAGGGATCAGGAGATGTGGCAGAAAAAGTATATATTGCGCCTGCACAATATTCCGGTAATTTTTCTCCTTCTCTTCTCTGATCCTCGAAATCGTCTTGAATGAGACAAAGTGCATCAATGTAAAGGTAGCTTATACCCAGTCTTCGGGCCAGATGGACAGCATCCAAAAACATTTGGGGCAAAATATTAAGAGGGATCTCTTGCATGAATGATTGCAGGTTTGCGCGTGTCGTATGAATAAATTTCTTTGCGCCCCAATTATACGAGAGAAAGACATAATCGCCCTCTTGATTGCCGGAAGTATTCTCCAGGCAGATTCGGGCCCCATCTGGGCCTATATTGATGATTCTTCTGGGGAGGGGAGCACTGGCGGTAGCGCATTGAGGATGTTGCGCGCTGTACTTGCACTCGGTAATCCATCCTTGTATCAGGGAGCAACAGTTCTCCATATCCAGCGATTCCGCCCTAGGTCGACCGCTCAGAATATCTATACCCTCGTCGTCACCTACTGCTCCATGTTCCACTGTATAAAGTTAATATTCCTCTTCAATAACATATTTGCGGGTTATACATACTGGTGCCGAGAAGTTCCAAGCTAGTGACGATTTCTGATCCCATTCTGACTACTAATAGATCCTGTGGATTACCATCTTTGCGAAGTATAGACAGGAGAATCCTAACGGTAAGACCTGTCGCGGGCTTCTTTGTCGGCATATCTCCGGAGTCTGCTAGTATTGACGTTGATATCACTTTACACAGCTTGCAGCCTTGAGCTGCAGACTGTTGAAGTGCATTGTAAGAGGTATGGTGTCCATGAAACATGGACTGAACAGCGGTGCTCAACCAGAACGAAAAGTTCGCACATACGCTACAAAGTCCCGCAGTTTCAACATCAAGCGCACATTCCGGGACTACCATTGAGGCACATTTTTCCGTAGCCAGAGCAGTAAGTAATGAACTCGTTACCGGTGAAGGCAACCCAATCAAGAATTCCGGGTCCATTGGTGTTTGGCTATCATTGTTCTGTGTACTCATTTTGGCACCATTGCCCAAAAGTAGAGCAGCCAGGTCTTCAAAGGCAGCTTTTGTTGCGAAGTGCAATGGCGAGTTACCCTCTTCGTTCTGCGGATTCATAGCACATCCCGCTTGGATCAGCATCAAAGCAATATTTGGTTGATTTGTAAGTGCAGAATAGTGTAAAGATGAATTCCCGAAGTTATCTTTATAGTCGATATCTAGACTGGCAGATATGAAAGCACGAAGAGCTTCTATGCAACCATGGAGGGCCGCAATGTGAATCGGTGCTTGACCCGCAGAATTCCATTCCATTGGCGATGCTTCCTTCCTTAGCAACTGATTTAGTATGCCATATTCTGAGGTATATACTGCGAGATGTAAGGCTGTGTTACCATTGTTGTTTTTCATTTGAATCGCTGCTCCTCCTAGAAGGAGCAGCCGGACAGCTTGTGAATTTTTGTATTGCACTGCCTCATGAAGAGGCGTGTTTCCCAGCTTATCTTGTTGATCCATGGAAAAGTTACTAGCAAATAGATATTCTACCACTTCATTCTGGTCACGTTTTATGGCGTCGTGGAATGAGGTCCAGGTCGATACATCAGATGAAGCTAGATTCAAGCTCCCGTGTATCGATTCTAGAAGATTTCGTAGCTCTTCTGGTGGATCTTCGGGCTTGGAGGCTGCACGACTGTGTGATGACCAGTACGATGACGAGTAGGCTGTGAGCGCACTAATATCGAGCGAGCCGGAACTGTCAATTCTCACTCTATGATCGTCTGGTGAATGATCGTTTACCGTGCCAGGAAACCTTAACACGTGGAGACAGGTCAACGCTGCCGTAAGGTTTGCATTCATGGATTCGAAGATGAAGTGCTTGTCAATCATTTTTTTCTCAAGATATGGACGAATGGTCAAGTGAGCAAATTTGACCTCACCAGATGGTGCTTTGATCATAAAGTTACTAAGTAACTTCTTTAGCTTCAATGTATTCAGGTCCTCGTATATGGTGCCGTCGCGTGTTACTGACACTGCAACCAGAAGCTCTTCGATTTTAAGTTCCCGGTAAGAGCAGAGCAGCCATTGAAGTGCGTTATTGACGATGACATGACGGTTAGGGTCATTCTTTCTAATAGCAGCCGCATATATTTGATCATATGCTTCGTTTAGCTGTTCAATTGGTTCGAGGTTAGACGTTTTCAGTCTTTCGATCTTGTCATCGATAGTTTTCCGTACAACAATCTTAGCATCATCAATCTGGCTGAGAAAGATTTCAATTTCTAGGACAACCCATTGAAACCTATCCTTTATTAGTATGGAAGTTGAGGTTATCTATTGCAACTCACACTTACATGCCGTTCGAATGTTCTAGGAGAACGTGACGGAGCTCGAGAGCTTGTTGATCCGTCATAACTGACTCTCCTTCAGGCTCTGAGTCTCGCCGACTGGCAACTTCCTTATCCAGATAAGATCTTATATCTTCTCTGTTATTTACCGCTATATCTACTTCTAACATATCTGGTAAATACCTCTTCACATTTGGGCCATCCCTACTAGATATGAAGATGCGTATATTCCGAACTTTTGATTCCGAACCTCTGATTTCTTGGAGACATTTCAGGAGCTCGTTGGGCTCGGCACATTCATCGATTGCGTCAATGACCAAGATGACCGACATTGACGGATTGTCGTCCACTGAACGAGAGAGGAGCGATAGACAGGATGGCAATTGTAGCTGGCATCCTCCCTCCCGCTGCGTTTCGCTGTTACGGTAGTTTTCGGAGAAGGCCTCGAACGCAGGATGCCCACTGACAGACAAAGCCTTAACCAAGGTTCTAACTATCATTGTGGTGTCATTTCTTTGCGTTGTTTTCTCTTTCCGAGAGCAGTAAAAGTATGCCAGATATCCATTAGGATGATCCAACAGATCCTGGATAACGATCGACGTCAACGAGCTCTTGCCTGTCCCAGCTGTGCCCCGGAGACAGAAAACTCCCGAGCTTGAATGCTGCCATTTTTGAAATCTTGGATGCTTGAACAGCCATCGCCCAGAATATTGGTAGTCCTTGCCAAGTCTTTCTCGTACGTTGTCGTGATCTGCACCGTATGGTACGGTGGATATCCAACTGAGGATATCCCGCTTCTCCTTTTCCAAATTACTGGCGAATTGGATGATTTGATTGAGGGCTGAGCGCTGCTTTTCCAGATTATACTGCAGCTGTCCAAACCCGAGAAGCTGGATTACCCTCCTACAGTTATCATCTTGGGTAACGATCTTCGTCGAGTTATCAGACCATGAGGTTGATCCTGTCGCGTTCTTCCAAATCCGTTTCAGCGTATTTTGGCCAAAGTACTGTGCCGCAGTACAATTGTACTACAGCAACTCAATATACAAAGGAAGTAACACCTCCGAATAGCAATCTCGTGTTGTCGGGTTTTCAAGCAACTCCTTTTCGGCAGCAGAATAACACCAGATAATCTTCGTAACTTGTTCCAGTCCTTCGAGCGCTTCTTGATGCTTTTCAACGTCACTCATCATGAGCTGTTGAGAACGTTAGCATTTGTACTGTTTGCGAATTTGAGATACAAAGTCATACAGGTACTAGGGCTGCCACGGCCGACCAAGGAATCGACACATAAACTGGTGCGAAGTTCATTCCCATCGAAATTAACCCACTACTTTTGTTGAGCATTGAGAATATATTTCCTACCACCTCTCTCGCCTTGAGGGTCTTGTTTAACCATGGAAATGACCATTGCTTCGATTCCATCCTTTCCTTTTGGAATTTGACAACGCGGTCAATTTGGTCTTTCAGATCCGTTCCGGACGACAATGATGCATCTGTTTTGATAACAGCTTCCAGGTCTTCAATTAAGCGACATTCTGTCTTCCGAAGCTCATTGTATGCGGTTTCCCACAGGCTGGTAGCTTCGCGATTGGGTGGCATTGGTAGTTTAATCAGCTCTGCCATTTTATGTCCACTCACTGATTGCATGGAAGTAGAAGAATCTGTGTTACTTTTCGATAGCCCATCAGGTAAACCTGTGGCCAAGCGATCCCTGAGGGCTTTGGAGTTGGTCTCATTTTCAGGAACTTTATCCACCCCAGAAACGGATGTATTGGTCGCCTTCACCCCTTCTCCATCATTGACATTCTTGCCACATGATTTGCCACAGGATTTGGTAGAATCTTAGTGGCACCCCCGCCACCCTGAATAACCTCAGCCGCTGGAGAGGCAGGGGTTTTGATAGCCTCAGAGACACCCACTACATGCTTCTGTGGGATGCTGCTTTTTGTCACAGGAGGTTGATTAGCTTGACTTCCTGATGTCTTCGGTATAACTCGCGGAGTTAAGATTACTTCGTCGTCCGTTTTTGATGGCTTCAAGCAATTGCATCTCATTGTCCAGACGGGGGCTTCAACAGCCTGTTTGCGTTTTTTCCTCGTTTCAATAACAGCGTGGCTGCGTGATGAGAGATGCGCTTCTTCGAGAGCCGTTAAAGGACACAGGCTTTTGCTCAGCTAGGCCGATTGAGCGACAATTGTTAGGATACCCGGGGATTGATATGAGATTCTAGGAGGAAGCCTCATGCTCCAGACGCATAGTTCAAAGCCGAAAGGATATTAACATAGGTCGTAGTAGTGAACGCCACTACTAGCGTTCCTGGAAAGAGATAAGAGAGTAAGATGCGGAAACTGGAAAGAATTATTGAGCTACGGCGAACTTCAACGCCAGATATGTGCAATATATCATATACGAGTAAATGTTGGCAAACATTCTGCTTTCTTGGTGTAGAGTTACATCGGCTCGCTTACCAAGACATGCTTGTGTGACCAACATATACACTCTTGAGTCCCTTCATCCTAACTCTTCAGCTGAATAGAACCAACCGATACATAAGCTTAAATTCCGAAGCAGCGCTTGCTACTATACCTTCTATTCAGCCACACCTACTTACCCGCTACCACGCCGTCGCACTATCGCTGCCCCTACCCCCCGCCTACATGCGTCGCTGTCGAAGCTGTCGAAGCTGTCGAAGCTCCGGCCCCGCACTTCCCTCCCCGTTGACTCACCAAACCCCCCCTAACCTTGCGTGCACCAACAACACGGACCATTCTACAACGATAATACCGCAGAATCCAATTCCTCCGCGATAATATAAACGATTCTCCTATCGAGCAAGCCCGAGATCTTAGTCCTTACGCTAATAGATACATACATACATCCATACGATCGACTTTAGCAACCGCCAGCCCATCCAATTCTTTCTAGCCGGTCAAAGTAACGGAATGTGGCACAGAGGGACGAAAAAGAAAGTCTTCTGTGCTCGCATGACCTGTTTTCAACGGATTAGCTCCGGAGAAAGGAGACATATGGTAACGGTTCTAAATGGTATCATCTATCATCTATCGTAGCAAAGCAATCATGTAATATACATATACATGGACCATAAAGCAAGACTTACATCCCAATCACAGCCCCATTTTAAAATCCGAGCCCATTTCATTCCCAATCCCATGCCCATACCCAAACTCCAATGCAAAACCTGCATTTAGATCGCCCAGTTTAATGTCTAAAACGCCATGGCAAAAACCAAAGCAACCCACAACCCCAAAATCTCCTTCCCCAACCCCAACCGCGGCAACCTCGTCTTATCTGCGCCCGATCCCTTAGTCTGCCCAGTTTTTGTTGGCAGGGGCGCACTAGGACCTGACGTTACTGTCGCAGTCGCATTGCTATTCGCTCCTTGCGCTCTATAAACCGGTGCTCGCTCATCACTAACTCCGTTTCCGCCGTCAAAGAACTCTCCGCTACCGTCATACGGTGTATCTGTTGCGGCGTTCTTCTTCCATAAATCTTGCACTGCTGCTGCGACGCCTTTCCCGCCGGCGCCTGTAAGCTGGAGGTTTGGCGTGGGTATTTCTTTGTATTTTGCGGGATCGCTGTTGAGGAAGCCGGGGTAGGAAAGGGAGTTATTTAGGATGGATTGGTCGAGGTTGATGTTGCCTTTGTAACCCGTTTTCGTAGCGACGAGATCGAATACATTTGCTCCTACGTCGTAACGTCCTAGGTTCGGTAGTGCCCAGTTATTCTGCAGGGTACTGAGGATGGAGTAGTGAGAGTATACGGTAGAGTCAGTGGTGCCCTGCTTGTCTTTGGGAACGGCTCCACCAAGGAGCACGGAGTAAATGCTATTAGGCTTGGAATAAGTTTCAGATTCGTCGTAGGTGAGGAGGATGAGGGTGTTGTTCATGAAGGATTCGTTTTGGAGGAGGGGCGTGAGAAATGATCGTGTCCAGTTCGCAGCGTAAGCCAGTGAGGTGTTGTGGCCGTCGTTGCGCATGTCTGGGGAGATGTGCGCATACTGGGGGAGTTCGTTCTTTTCGACCGCGGACTGGAAATCGGAGAGCGAGAGCAATCGTTGGAGTCGTGTGCCATTGGTATTTATGCTGTCGTAGCTCACGAAGGGACTGCACGAAGGTATGATTAGTATTTAGGCAGCGAGAGTAGAAGGCAATAATAACGAAGGGCATAAACGCACTTGTGTTTCCGCACATAATCCCATCCGCTCCCATCCTGTCCTGTACTTCCTTCCCCCATATAGCCCGGTCCCGGCATGCCCTCAAAATATCCATTCCACTCAATGCCCGCGCTATCAAAGATGTCCACTATCGTCGAGACATTACTTGGTATGCGCACGAATTCATCATGATTTAGGCCGAAGTAGTCGCCACTTATCGACGCGATATAGTTTGGTTGTGAGGGATGTGTAAGGCCGTAGTAATTGGAGAGGAGAATGCCTTGTTTCGTGAGATTTTGGATGTCCGAGTTATCTTCGACTTTGGAGTCGTCCTGCAGTGGTGCGCGATCAGTACCCCGAACGCGAGACCGAGGGAGACGATGAGGATATACTTACTTGGTTTTCTAACCATATAGTGAAGAATCTATCGAACGCTGCCCCAGGTACATAGGCCGCGCAAGACCCCGTGAGCGCACCCGCTGCTAACCATATCGAAGAGCGCATCGTGGACCTCGAAACTGAGCTTGTAAAGCTGGAAATATTATTAAGGCTTTGGTTCCAACACTCAATTAGGGTATGCGACAGGATAAATGCGCTCCTTATTGCGACGATAAGATCAATCACTTAATCAAGGATTCGGAGGAAAAGAGAAATGTCAAAACAAAAACATTGTAGAAATCCCAATATGGGACAATAGATATTGGACAGCTAAGACCCTTTTTGCCTTCTAATCGTCAAACACAAAGTCATGATTGTGATGTTTCACCCTATTCTGTAGCTTACCATCAAGCTTCTGAGTCCACACTATACAAGGCTGTTTAGTGTGTCACCGTAAAGGCACAGAAGTGCGCCTAGACTGTTGCAGGGGCTATATTTTTAGCATCTTACCTCAGTTGTTCTCACTTGCAGTATTGAATCCTTCCCTCCAGATAGCTCCATACTCGAGTACACATGATCCATCACTCAGCCTCCGACATGGGCGAATCTCTCGACACCTACAAAAGCTGAGCATTTCCGACACCAACACCACCAACTCACACTTACACTTACACTTTCGACCCCAATTTCAGGACGCATTCACACATGTCGGTGTGGCGTTGACGTGCAATGCCCCTCTGAAGAGTCATGAAAAAAGTACATGGTGTAACCTGATCGGTCAATTACTATCTATGCCTTTTCTAACTCAGGGGTATAATTTTCCGCTCATCTTTACTCTTCCTCTTCTTACATTGACGATAGTCGAATCGTCGTTATATTTCATACAATTCCCCAATTTCTTCGTACACTATCCCATTCCCCCGGCTCCACAATCTGGACCTCCCTTCCCCGTCCGGCCCCTTTCTCTTCTAGTTCGCCCCACTTCAAGTCAATCCTCGCCTTGACATCCGTGGCCCTCTTTTTCCCGACCCCTATTCCAGATCCCATCCCTTTCTTTAAATCCCGCTCCGCCAATACCTTCCCTTTCTTGACAACGGCGTCCTTCCATCCTCTCCATGCCTCATAATCCTCTCTTTGCCTAGCCACATGATATTGCGGCGTACTCTTCGCCGGCTTCCACTTCAGCCTATCTTTCGGCATGGTGCTCAAATCATATAATTTGGCTTCCATTGTGAGATTTAACAGTTCGTTAAGAACATCCTCGCCCTCGGCAACAAGCAATGCTTTCCTCTGTTCGTCTATCGATTTGCTCTTGATTAATGGCTCATCCAGCCAGTCGAGACCAGAACTGAGATTTGAGTCCGCAAGCCTTGTTCTGCGATTGTCCTCCCGTAGATAACGAACAGCAGCCTGTAGACCTGCGATTTCTGTTTTAAGCGCATCCATTTCTCTTGCTGTAGCAACCGCACGTTCTTGACCAGCTTTTGAGCCCGATGTGACTTGGCCAATGGCTTTCGATTCCTCGGCCATCTTCTTCCATTTCTCACGCTCCACTTCAATGGTGGATAGTTCTTTATTCTGCGATTCAATGGATTCTGTAAGTTCGGCTTCGCGCTTCTTGGCGTCTTCGATCTTCCGTTCAAGCTCATTGATACGTTCGTTCTTCTTGGTGGCGTCGCGCATACGGCTCTCGAGAAGCTCAATCTTAACGGAGGCTTCTTCGAGGGTCTGATCACGCATAGCAATCAAACGTAGACGTTCATGATTTTCCTCCTTGAGTCGTCGCATTTCCTCTTCGGTGTCAATGGTGACCGTCTTGGATGATTTGAGCTCTTTGGCTCTGAGAATCCATGGTGCCTCAGCTCGCTCAAACTCGTGAGTCAGTTCAAGGTCGGATGTAAGAGTAACTAGATCTGAGAGCGAGTTACTCAATAGGCGAAGCTTGTTGGCATATGTGGAAAATAAGTCGGACTCGTTGGCGGATAGAGCTGTTGAAGTAGTTTGATAGATCGAATTTTGTACCTCGAGGTAGGTGTATGCCTCAGCTCTGCCTTCCTCGTGCAGAATGTTAAATAAGTCTTGTCCGACGGTGCGAGTATATGCGGCGAGTTGTTGGGTAGCTGCCTCGCATTGCTCGAAGGATTCGATTGTATCAGGCATCAAGGACAATGACCGAGCTCTCATATCTTCCAATGAGTGAACCGCTTTTCCAACAATCACCTTTGCACTGCGTGTCTGTGAAATGACTGCTTCGGTTTTCTTAGAGAAGTGTTGGAAAGCCTCATCTTCTTCCTCTTGACTGGGGATGATGTTTTGTACCATTGTCCTAGTAGAGTTGAGTGCTGCTGCCGCGTTTTCGAGGTGGCTTTGCATAATGAGAGTCCTCATATGAATCTCATCTGCATAGCTGGCCTGACCACTTGAAATATGCACCTCTGCAAGATGCGACATGAGCGCAATAGTTCGTTGCAGCTCTGTGGCACATTGTTTTTCCTTTAGATCATCCTTCCTGAGACCCTCAATCCAGCCGTTGAGTGCTCTTTCTACTGGATCCATTTCGTAGAATGCTCCTTCGAATTTTGCAAACTCCTCTGTTGAGCAATGACTGATGGCATTGACAAAGCGATCGCACATGGCTCCAATCCAAACAAGTTTATCGAGCACATCACATCCAGCAAATGTATCATCTTCATGTCCGGGATGTGGTTGGCCGTTCACTCTTTCCTTGACGAAGCTGTGTAGAAGATTTGCCTTAAATGCAACACGTCGGAATCTGAGCAGTGCCATAATCGAATCTTTCTCCGTCTTGAATCCTTCTGGCAGGAACAACTGAACGATAGACAAATGTTCCGATGCCACTTGCGCCTCCATCTGTCGTAATTCAAGGTCGATAGTCTTGACTTGCGTTTTCGCAGCAGATACCTGAAGCTTCATATTCAGGTCGTGCATTGCACGTGATCGACTGTTTAATTGCTCGGATTCCGTTTCTGTGACGGCGTGAGACGCTCTCATGTCCTCCAAATCGCTTTGCAGGCCAGTGACAAGTTCACGGAATCTTGACAAAGTATATTCCATATCTTCAAGCGTCTCTTCCTGCTGAGCTGCTCGTCTTGCTTGTTCGTTGATGATGCTCTCCTTGAAATCGATTTCTTCTTGCATCTCCTTTTCGGTTTCCACGTGATTGATCTCAAGCTCATCGTTGAGCTCCTTCAAGCTTTCAAGGTCCTCGATGGTAGCTTTCAACTCTTCGATCTGCTCGCTCATACTCATGTTGCGGTCAGTAAGCTCCTCAATCATATCCTCGGCGCCTAAAGCATTGTCGAGCTGCTGCCGTAAGTCCTCGATACTAGCCTCCGATTGTGCGAGCTTCTCTTTTACAGCCTCATAATGTTCTTTTACACCACCCAGCTCTCGTACATCTTCTTGCAAGCTCTTTATTTCGTCTTTCAATTCGGCCTCTGCTTGTTGTGTGAGGTCCCTTAATCTCAACAGAGCTTCGGTCAGTCGCTCATTCTTCCTCTCCATCTGCAGATAACTCTGGCTAGTCTTCTCCTCTGGGCTCATTTCACCACCCAGCTCCGCATTTTCTTCCCTCAGAACCTCGACTTCCAATTCCAATTCTTCAACCTTCTGTTTCAGCGCTTCCATCTCAGCCTTGGCAGCTTCTGCCGTTTCTTCGGCCATTTCTCTATCCAATGTTGCCATTTCCAAGATTGTTTCATGTTCAGCTTGCAGGTCTTCAACTTCCTCAAACCGAGCTGCGGCTTCCTTAAGCTGTTTCCTCAGGTCGGTGATCTCTTGCTGCTGGGGTTGATATTTGGTCTGCAGCTTCTGGATGATTCCTTCAAACTTGTCCCTTTCAGCCTGTACATTCTCCAATGCTTTCAGCTTTTCCCTGTCCTCCATCCGTTTCTTTTCCATGACTCGTAGTTTGGTCTTGAGATCATCAATCTCTCTGCTGGCTGCTGTACTCGCTGAGCCGCGCTGCCCAACTGGGGAGACAGCCATGGAAGATGACGGGGAGTCTTGGCGATCCACGGCAGATGTTCTGGACATTATCGGACTGGCGAGTCTCGGTGAAAGAACCTCCGCGTCACTCCTTGAAGGCGACAAGAGTGTATCGTCCTCGACCGCGTCTTGGTTACTTCCATCACTACCCTGACTGGCCTGTCCGCTACTTATCTGACTTGAGACTGATGCCATACGGTCGGCGCCGGGTCGGAGTGTGCGCTTGGGAGCTAAGGATGTTGGTCGATTGCCCGTTGTCCTAGTCGCAGGTGCACCTATACGATTTCCCACACTACTGCCACTCGCCGCCGGCTTTCCTCTGCCAGCGGGCGGGGGTGGAGGTCCCATCGATGTTCGACCTGTAGCGGATGGAGGCCGTGTTTTGGGGACACCAGGAGGCGGTGCTCGAGCGTTGGCGGGTGTACCAGTCCGTGGTGTAGAAGAGACTGAGGTATGGGTAGAGTACATTTGTTTCGTGGGCGACTTCGTAGGCGACTAAGTAAAATAATCAGATTTGGAATCTTTGAGCACAGAACATACTTACTCGAAGCATGCTCGATGGCCGCCGATTCGCCGGGGTCGGACTCATAGCATTTTGACTTCTTCTCTTAGCTGCAGTTGCGTCAGGTACAGAGTTTGTCCTTCTGCTGCCAGATGGTCCAGAAACACTACTCTGTCGACCTGGCTGCCGTCCCGTGGGTGCTGGTTTGGGAGGTGGAGGTGCAGGTTGGTCGATAATAGTAATGGCTGCAGGTCGAACGAACATTCCCCGGCCCATTTCACACTCGAAATATCGTTCCCCTTTGACGCTCCCATCATTTTTTCCTCCGCCCTCTTCCAGCTCCACTCCTATCCAGTCCCCAGGTGCGAATAAAGGTTGGCCTATGTAACGAACAATCCCTAGAGCCCCATCTCCGACTTCGACAGTCTGACCAATTCTAAGGTCAGATAGAGACATTGTGCGTGAACCATGAGCTATTGAATATTCGAGCGGCACATCAAAGAAGATTACCGAAGTGTCAGAGGTGTAAGGCGTACGTCAATGGTTCGTCAATAAGTTTATTACTTGGTTGTTGTCGCGTTGCGCGTTTGACAGCAGGCCGCTTACTAAGCATTGAGCTATGCTATGCTGGTTGCAAAGTCAATGTCACTGACGCAAGATGGTATACTCCAACTTACAATTTTGGCTGAGCACCGAATTCGCGATGCAGATAATATTTTGTAGCCACACAAGGCCACATTGAGTCCGGTTCTAGATGATTTCACGGTTTATTTTCCTTCAGTCTCAGATATCTCTGATACTATGGCAAGAGGATGAAGATACTAGAGCCCAAGAAACGCTCATACTCCGATTGTGTTTAGATATACGTCAACCAACAGCCACCTCTTGATTGAGCACTGAAGTCTCCAGTGTGAAGCATGATATACAAGTCCAGTCTATCTTCAGCCTGCCACTTCTAGTGAAGCAACGCAGCACAAGTACCGGCAGTCCCCCACTGGTCTAGGAAGGCATCCAACCTGGTGAACCATCTCAATGGGCAACAATTGTCCTGAAAATGAGGATGAGTATATGGTAAAGCTGAACTCTTATATGACCAAGGGAGTAGTTCTGGAACAGAAATGCGCGCTTTTATTCTTTGCCGGGTTGGACTGTCAAACCAGGATGGACGAGTATCATTCAAGGAGAGGCCAGAAGTTGCACCGAACATGTCCGAAAGTTTACCAAGCCATCCAGGTCTGTAAATAGTAATGACTGAACAGTGCAGTGTTGCAATCTGAGGCTCTTGGGGCTTGACTATCTTCCTACTTGGACCTTGGTTCGTTTCCTGTACTCTTGGTCGAGCATACACCCATAATCAAAGCAGCATTTTCATATGCTGCACTACGGTCATCAGACCAGGTCCGATTCTTTCCGTAACCATGAAATTTGTCTGTTATACCAAGGAGAACTTGGCCTTGCCTCGGTTTCGATTGAGGTGCAACGGAGGTGTTACCTTTCAGAGTCGATAGGACGCAGCATGTCTTCTGTGCTACCTAGTCTATCAATAGTGAAGATACTCGAGTTAACTCTTCACTCCTCCATTTCAAATCAACAAATAAACGTCTCCCAAGTTCCAACCCTCGGTCCCCGGATACGATATACTTTAAGTTTTGCATGACAAAAACACCATTGGCTTGGTCCAGTCTGTGACTAAACGCAAGATTCTGTTATCTATCATTATATTGCACGGGAAAGCCAAGCCGAAGCTAGCCTCAGATTAACTGTTTCATCGAATTGTCTTCATGTTTGGCGTAACTTAAAATTCTATCTGCTGGTCGAACCCCCCACGTTTCAGGTCTATTCAGAGCCCGTTTCAAACATGATCTACACCTCAGTCAAGCTTATATCTTAGCTCAGCCTGTCAAGCACCGCTGGATGTGTCCACTAGAAGGTGACCATCGAATTCGGTTGCCGCCTTGCGAGCACGGAGACGACATTACGGGTTTCTTTGGTTATGATGAGAAGTGCTTGAAAGCTCAAACGTCGAAGCGGCGTTTAACTAACTAGAGCTATTTCATTTGGGATCTTGCTTCTTACTACTGCGCCTCAAGAGTCTAGTGAGATTGAACACTAACTCTGCTCAAGCCGAGGGTCTGAGAATACCTTCATATGGGTGGGGCGTTTCCAAGTATCGATTTGCGTTTTCTCGACTCCTCAGTATGTCTTATACCCCATCTCTCTAGAAATCCGATTTCCTTACCATCTATTCTTCGCCGTTGTGCACCTTTTCTCTTAATTCTTAATCTTTTGTTTATTTGCTGGGCAAGTAGCACTGAGTAATAGTTGATCCTATTACCGCTTTCTCTCATTACAATGTATTCTGTACCACTTCTCTCTCTCGTGCTGCTAGCCACCAATTCAGCAGCACAGATGTCGTTATCGCAAGCACTTTCACAGAACAATGGGACACTCTCAACACTTTCCAGTGAGTCTACTCTTCCCAGAGTAATCTCTCACGGATACTGACCCGTCACAGTGCTTCTTATGCAACAGCCAGCTCTTGTCCGATCGTTGTCAAACATGACAACTGGCATGACCATTCTAGCACCATCAAACGCAGCTTTCAGCAAATTCCTCGCGTCACCCGAGAACAAGGCCGCGGTCGGGAAAAGTGATGTCGTTACAGCCGTCCTTTCATACCATGTCTTGAACGGCACATTCCCTGCCAGCAAATTCACCACGCAAGCTCAATTCATTCCTACACTCCTGACAAATGAGAGCTACACTGGGGTAACTGGCGGGCAAGTAGTGCAGGTTGCATTAGATGGATCAAAAGCCGTCGTTACAACTGGTTTGAAAGAAACAAGCTTCACCAAGCAAACTGTGAGTTTACCTCAATCAATCTAATCCCTTCGAGAAAAGGAAGACACACTAACCGAGAGAAAGGATATTATGTTCAACGGCGGCGTCATGCACATTATAGATACCGTTCTTACGATCCCAATCTCCCCATCCATGACAGCCATCGACTCCAAACTTACCTCACTCGCCGGTGGTCTCACAAATACCAATCTCGTTACCGCTGTTGACGGCTTGAAAGATGCTACCATCTTCGCACCATCCAATGAGGCCTTCGAGAAAATCGGAAACACTGCTGCAGCACTCCCTTCGGCTCAATTGGGTCAAATCCTCCAATACCACGTCCTAAAAGGCACCGTAAGTACACCCCATCCCTACCGCACATAACCCCTTATACCCACCCTGATCCCATCTCAAACCAAACTCTCCCAACCATCTAACCCCGCCTCACAGGTCGGCTACTCCCCCCTCCTAACCTCCGGCCTCGCCAACGAATCCTTCCCCACCCTCACCGGCGCCCCCTTGACCGTAACCGCCGAAGACGCCAAAGTATTCGTCAACTCGGCGCAAGTAATCACCACCGACATCATCGTGTCCAACGGCATCATGCACGTAATTGACAACGTGTTGAACCCGGCGAACCCCACGATCGTGACCAATCCAACCGCGACTACCCAACCCATCGCGTTCGAGGCCGCGACTAGTGCTGCCGTGGCCCCGTTTACAAGCGGTATTAAGGCGACTACGACGGCGCCGAGTGCGGCGACGGGGACGAGTGCCGTGAGGAATGAGGTGGGGGAGATGGGAAGGGGGATGGGTGTAAGGGGGGCAATGGTGGTGGTTGTGGGGGCGGCGGTGGTGTGGTTGTAGGGGAGATGGGATGTAAGGGGGGAGAATGTAATGTGTGTGTATGTGTTGAGAGGATTGAATTGGGTGGCTGATAGCAAGGATGGAGACAATGGTTATTTATTTATCTTCTTATCAGACTATACTTCTGACGTACTGCTTACCTGCTGTTTACAACTATCTTCCAAAGGGATTTTTCCTCCTCGCTCCCACCCCCCCTTTGTCTGCCAGTAGAAATTCCATCTCACTAGTCAGCGTAGCAAGTAACCCCTCCATCAAGTTTCATATTTCAATTTATTTCTCTCCCTCATACCCCAGCCCGTAACGGAGCATATGTGGATAGATACGTTAGAGGAAGTATAGTATGTACGAATGCATATGAACGATTCACTTGTTCAGACTCATCAGCATATTCGCAAAGTCGCTGGAAGGGAGGCTGTCGGAATGAGATTCTATGGACTACAGGAAATGCTCACTTATGCAGTGTGTCTACATAAGGGCATTCGATAGGACTAGTTGAATTACACTCAACTCACTGAATCACTTACTGTATTAAGTAATTATGGTGCTAGGGTTGAGAAGCCAACCCCCAAAAACATTACGATCAACTCGAATACACATCACATCCAAACACAAGCCGCGCTGAAAAAGCCCAAAATGCACCCAGTCACTCGCTCAAACCATATCACATCACATCACATCACAAGACATTAGGATATCATAATTTTATTTTCCCCACCCCAGTCAGTGTCAACTTTCAACCATCCATCCACTTCACCAATCTCATCTCATCTCTCTACTCCTCCTCAATACCCATACTTATTTATGTATACTCACTCCCTCACATCCTCTCCAAGGTTAAGCAAAAACCATCATCTCCCATCTCCCTCTAATCACATACCAATACTTTATTTCTTACTTTGTAATTCTCCAACCTCTTCACCTCCTTCTATCCCCGCAGATTTCCTAACAGTTACTCCATCCCCATTCTCCGTGCCAAAACAATAACCCAGACCAGACCAGACTTGACCAAGTCTTTCTTTTGATTCTTTCAAAGCGCCATCGCGATGATGTACTGTAATTTTACTGCACTGAACTATAATACCATAAAGCTGCGTCCCAAAATTCAAGGTGATTAGCGTTAATGAGCTTTGCCGTAAGGTCGAAAATGCTTTAACCATTCGCAGGATCACTGTTCCGTTTGGTCCTTTCCATAAAAATCCCAACCATGAATGTGCGTGCCGCAATTCTGTCAGCCCGCTCATTCAATAGCCTTTTTCAAGTCCGTCCACTTCCTTTGCAAAGCTTCATGCGCCTGGTTCATCTACAATAAAGTTAGCATCTCGTCTCGCCTCTTATCTTTTAGTTCTAATGAGAATGACATACCTCAGCATATTTCATCTTCGTCTCCACTAATGCTTGCTCCATTTCATTCATCTCATCCTCCAACCTCGTATTCTCCTCATGAACCTCTTCATTCCTCTTCATCAGCCTATCCATCTCGCTCTGCAACTTAGCTTCGATCTCTTCCGGTTGCTTGTCCACGACTATCTTCAATTCCCTGACTTGACCCTTCAATGACTCATTTTCATCTTTGAGCTCTTCATTCTCGACTTTCGTTCGGACAAGTTCAGTTGCAAGCGCCGCATGTTCGGAGTCATGTGATTCGACCCTTTCTTCCAATCGGCGAACTTTGTGGGTAAGCGAGATATTCGTAGACTTCAGTAATTCTATTTCCGCTTCTCGTTCCTTTTCTGCTTTGGTCTTTTCCTCCCATTCCAAGGCATATGTTTCTAACATCTTAGGGGTGATTTTGACAGCACATGCATCTTGTATCAGATGATCGGCTCGATAGACCTCTTTGTCAATACTTGCTCCCGAGTTTCCAAAGAATCCAGATTCTAGGATCGACCCAGCAGATGGAGAAGCATCGATATAAACGTCGAACAACCTATCCTTGAGGAAGGTGGTTAATGCAGCCATATCGTTCAGAGCCAGTAGGTTCGATACGTTCTTCTGCATTAGTACAATACCAAACTTCAGAATAGCTTCTAGACCTTCACTCAGGATAAGGTCGTAAATCCGAAGAACTAGCTGTAATGGGAAACGGTAGGCGAAAAGCGTGAGGAACCATTGGGTAGCGTATAGGTGAGGTGTGACTTGTCGGCGGTGGAGATGACAATATAGTGCGGGCTCAAAATCTTCCAGTAATCTTTCGAACTGATAAAGATGCTTGTGCAATCCTGGCATATCCTGAATGAAAAGGTCTCGTAGGTGATATTTATTCATAAGTCGTACCAATAAACAAAAAGCTTCTTCGGAGGGCATCTATAGAATGTTAGATTCTTGTTCGAAGACTGGAGTTTCCAACATACATTGAATAGCAACGGCATTACTAAGAAGTTCATGCCTTGTGCATATCCTACACCTTCATCGTAGAGTGCATATGCTTTACAGACACCAAACAGGCCTTCTTGCAGTCCAGCACTTGCGGCGAACTTTGAATAGCTCGTTCTAGCCCCTAAGTCCCTCCTGATAGCCTTTTCGAGTTTTGACAGAGCAGCGGCATCTTCTTTCGCTTTCTTCTTCTTCTCGGCCATTGTTAGAATCGGCGTTTTTGCCGAGTTCTCTGTATCCTTGTCACCCGGCGGGGAAGGTGATCGCATCCCATTTGTAATGGTCGTAGCAGGTGTAGAACTCTCAGAGTGAATCGAAGACGCCGATGAGACTACGGTCTCTTTTGTCGAGCTATTGCTCTGTACCCCACTAGATGTGCTCATCCTATCCTTGTCCTTATCAGTGCCTCTATTTACCAGGTTTCGATATGTGATCTCGAGTTCCTCGTTTTGACTTTCTGCTAAAACTTGCCAAACGACACCTCTAATGGCATGAGGTATACCTGTAGCAATAGCTTGATTGAGCTCTTCTGGACTCGTCCTAGCGACCGCGGCTGGGCCCTCATATACCACATTTTGCCATAAATCCCAATCAACTGGCGCAGATGGGTCACTCATAGCAGACGGTCCTGCAGAAACTCCAGATGCCGTACCTGGGGCCAGTGCTGGGTTTACAGTCGCTGGGAGAGGACTTGTAGGTGGTATTGGCGAAGTTGGGACGTGGTCTTTATCTTCAGATGTACCTCCAAGACTAAGTCCAAGGCTTGTACTTTGTCTCATGAGACCACCAAAGCCCGCGCTACCTGTATCATCCTTTTCGTCTGGTAGTTCTGTAATGCCTGCCTCCTCTCGCATTCTTAATAGTTTGAAACGATCTCGCAGGCTGTTCCTCCCTTGTTTTCGGCCTCCATTCACAGTATCCGCTTCATTGCCTTCCTCCAGCTTACTTAGCATCATCTCAGGATTGCTGTTTACGGTTGCAATGGAAGAAGCAGTATGCCTGCGCTCGTTTGTGCTAGGTGATGGTAGAGGTGACGAAGTTATACGTTCTTTGGGAGCAGATGTATTGCGTGAAAGCCATGAAAACGGACTAGTTAGTTTTCTCGTGGGAGGTGCAGGCGCAGGCAGGTTCGCAGATGCTGGGGGAGCAGGTGGCGGTGGGGAGAACGGTACTGCTGGGAGAGCCCCTGATAGTCCTTGCAGTGGTGCATTATCGGGTTTGGGTGGTAATTCGGGTGGTTGATCATCCGGTACCTTCTCTGGTGCTACTGCAATCTTGTGCATCAGCGCTGAAATTCCAAAGGGCATGGACATATATTTGGAATCGGTACCTTTTGACGGAGGTGCAGGTGCAGGTGATCCAATGTCATCTCCATCTTCGAGGTTGACATTATGGAGGGATGTGGTGGACATGCGATGTGAAGTCAAAAGGGGTGAGTTGGGTATTTGGTTGTCGGATTCTGTTTCCTCGGTATTCGTTTCGCCATTTGGTTCAGTATGTGATACTGCTGGGACAGGAGGAGGAGAATCGGAGGATGTGTCCTGTGTACTGCTCCTGATCGAAGATGATCGTCGTTTAGTCAAGGACCTCGTCCTCTCGATGGGGGACAGCAGAGTTTCTGCAATTTCTTCTGTATCGTGGGCATCCTCAAAAGTGTCCTACAAAGAACTCGAGATTAGCAATCGATTGGGTATGTAATATGCAGGTAAGTTGGTCGTGTTACTCTGCAGGAAGGACAGAATAAACAAGGGATTGAAGTAAATATTAACGTAAACGAACATTCTCATGATCAGAACTCTCTTCATCCTTTTTCCCCGTCTGGTCCATTATGGACTCGGTTTCCGTGTCGGAATGATGCTCGTGGTCGTTCTCAGACATATTTCATGAGGGGGGAAAGCAATGGGGTAAAGGAATAAACAGAAATTTGTTGTAGTTTTGAGGTATTGGGAGAAAGACTTGGAGTCCAAAGGAGGGCTGAAGTCGGTATGGTATGGTGGTTACTATGTAGGTATTTTAAGAAGGTGCGCTATTCGATGGCCGTCCAGCGGAACGTTTGAATAAGTAAGATGCGGCCGCATCTACATAGACCGAAGCTGGTATTACCGTAGTGATGTGCAGATGTGCAGGGAGGCTTGGAGTTGGTGAGATGAACGCGATATGCAGGAGACACCACGGCCAATGCAAAAAAGTATGAATTGTGGAGTGTCACTTTAATGTATAAACCGAGTCTACGAAGTATACTCGGTTCAGGATCCAGGAAGCTCAAGGGAAGTAAAGAAGGGGCCGGCCATGTGAATCGGTGTACGAGTATCGGTGTATTGTAGCACTGTAGTATTCGTGGTGGGACGAGTAACCTCTAAGTATAGTATGACTTTCCATATCTGAATCATGACCGCACCACGTATTCTTGTCTAGAGATTCAATATTCACCAGCTGGAGAGATCGAGAGATCCATGACACGAAAGCGCATCGGGTTATTTCTTGGGTGCTTATGTAAGGAAGGGGTTAGGGGTTGCGCCATTGGAAGCTTCCATTTCCACTTCTTCCTCCCACTCCCAACAGCTCTGTCCTGTCAAGATCGGGCGATTGAGTAAAGAAGGGTCCAATATTGCCCCGTTGGCGGGACACACTATTTAACTACAGAGTACTTTCGTAAAGGAGAGAAAACATCATTCTCTCACAACTCCTCATGAAGACATTCAACTATGGAGAGCTGTCGATGGGACAAAGAGGACACATTTCTCCCATATCATGCTTTGATTCCTCCTTCCTCCTTCTCTCAAGGCAAAAAGCATTGGTTGTTATTCTCCTTAACATGCAGGGGACAAACGGGAACTACTTTATCTGACGCATAGCTTACCAGCCACATCGTTACCTTGCACATATCGCGGGAGACTTGAGGAGTTATGAAGATCAAGCCACAAAACGAAACAGCACCAGCCACATCTACCTAACTAAGTAAAGACCTGGAGATGCCACCCTTAAGCCTTGAGCCTTGAGGCTGTCCGCTCGCTCCCACAAGGCTGAAAGAGTCAACAAGTAACTTACAGACGACAGTACTGCAGTGCAGTGCAGTGCTTCTGCGCTCTACTTCCACTTTCTTGTACTTCTGTAGCCTGGAACAAATACTACATACAGGCACGTGCTGTGCTTTCCTTCCACAACATAGGTGGACATAGCAGAAGAGAGAGTAACACAGTTCTCGAGTCGTCTCTTCTTTACGTCCCATGTAGTCTCTATTCTATCCGTGTCGAGAGAGCCGAGAGAGAAGGGGTATTGCTGTGTTCCGTACCGAAGTACAGAAGATTTCCGAAAGAAAAAAGAGAGCAGCCGAAACTGACGTAACAGTAACAGTTCCGTAGCTGTACCGTAATAGCTGCCTGAATTGCGGAGTAAAATCCCACCATTTCACCTTTGCATTCCCGTAAAGTAAGGCACAAACGTTCCAGTAGGCACGAACGAGTGCACGTAAGGCAGCTAATTATTCACTCGGCGGCTCTAGAGCTACCTACAGCCGAGAGAGCTTCATTCAATTTCGAAATCCATCCACCAACTCTCACCCTACAACAACCCCCACCATAATACGCCTGCCTCACTCTTCTACCCAACACCCGAAAATTATTTACGACTCTTTTAATATTCGTCTTACTTTGACTGCTGCTTCCTCCCACCAGCTATTCGAAGAGGAGCTTTTTCTTCGGTCGACGATAACGCAAAAAGTATTTTGAAAGGCGCCTGCACCGTTCCTTTCAAGATTACCTACCACTCTTTCGATTTCACGAACTTCCTCACTTTGATTTTTCCATCTCCTGGCACATCTAAAATCCTGCAATATCGCCATCTTGTTCACTCCATCATTCCTTCACCAGAAATTCTCACGGCTTTTTGAATCGTGAATAGGTAATTCCAATCATTTGAAAGTACTGATTTTGCAGACACGGCGCGACTGTACATAGGTTGTTACCTCGAGAACTACTATTTTCAACTCGGTTCCGCAGTGGGATAACTCTTACATCTCCTCTACCGTTCGAACCATAGCAGTAGCTGGGGATCACAGATATCATTGCATCAAGTTGTTGCGAGGTAGGATATTAACGGAGGTAGTGGAGGGGTCGAAAATCAATTTCCTTGCGGTCTTGCCGCATCTGCCGTCATCATGGTCAGAATAACTAAGACAATACAGCCAAAACACCTGGAAACACTGGTAAGATATAAAGATCTCTCTCGATCTAGTCGTTGTTTTGCTGAGACTAACATCTTTCATCGCAGTCTCCATTCGTCAATGACTTTCGAAATACTGCATGTTCGATATCACTGCCCCTCCTTCCACAGCACCTTGCAAAATTCCCCACACGATGGCCTTTTCCTCGGGGCGACCTATATCATTGGATCTCACTACTAAACAGATTCGATGTCATACTCGAAAGATTCTGCGCGACGTACAAATTAACCGATGGCCCTCAAATGGTGGAATTCGGTCGTGAAATGTTGGAATCCATGGTAGGAGCCGCAGCGGACGATACTGAAGTTCACAATTTAGAAGAACTAGGTTATGGAAAAGATGGGGATAGGCAGTTGATCGAAGCTATCTTGAACTTCTCCCGGATGCTATTAGAGAATTGCGGCAACAGGAGCATTTACTCGAGCAGTTCGCATCTAAGCAACCTCTTCAACACTACTTCACTGTCTTTACTGGAGAGCAATCTGTTACTCTGCTCGCAGCTGGCTCAGCGATACAACTCTGCTATGAAGCGCGTCGGCTCTGCTAGGAGTGGCAAGCACCTATTGGCGGAACATTACAACATTGATCTCATGAAGGTCGTGCAACTCGCATTACCCTTCAGCAAGACAGTCAATACCACACTCGAATCAGCGCAGCCTATGACACCGAACCCAACGACTCCTGGAACGAAAGGCAAGGAAAAGGATAGGGCATATTTCAATTTACCATCCAGTCAAAAGAGTTCAACTACCGTGGTATATGCAAACGATCTCGTCTCTCTTATTAAGGGTGGTTCTGGGGTTAGTTCGGGCGCCAAAGGACCTCGGAATGGCTCAGATCATGCTTCATCGCCTGTTTCGCAATCAAACTGGGAGGAATGGGGCGATATCAAGATGACATATTATCCTAAAAATACAGCTGATCCAGAACCTGTTAATAACACGCCGCGTCCCGCTCCTCCAGCCGTTTCCGCTCCGCCGACGACACCAACACCTGTCCGCAGAACATCTAACCTTGGCCCGAATGCTCAACGCGGCAACCGCTCACCAGCAACGGATGAGACTCCTCCAACGCTGCCTCGTTCTGCCACAATACCTTCAGACGAAACTCCGCGTCAAAATGCGAAAACTATTGAGATATCTTCCGCCAAACTCAGGTCAACCGACATCTATACTTTAATGCGGGAGCATGGTTCCGGGTTACCGCAGGACGTTCAATATGAACTTTTCACCAAGATTCGCATAGCCAAAGCCCTCACATCATCCCTAGAGACTCGGCAACAAGCTCTGGCCATTCGCATTTTAGCTGTGACAAACATGGCATATGTTTATCAAGAGCCTCTATTCCTCGAGACAGTGATGAAGCAGGACAGTGATGAGCCAAAGCGTCTACAGTTCATCTTCCAGGTAGCTGATCTTGTGCATCCGCCTGCTGATGGTGACGCCCCTGTGTCTACGTATATGCAAACATTAGCCTTGTCTGCATTGGAAGCCATCGCTGGAATCTCAACCAAGTTTCAAGATGTCTGTAAGGCTTTGAACACCACCATAAACCACGGTGTCATGCTCTACGTTATTAGGAAAGCTGTCGCAGAAATGGGCGAGGAAGATTCGGGTGATCAACTTACAGATAAAGATCAATGGCGAAATGCTCTTTTCAGCCTAATGACTAGTCTTTGTCAATACCCACGTACTGCCGAAGGCCTTGTTTCGGCCGGCTTGATACCAATCATGATTGAAATTCTTGGACTTCGCACTAGCGTTGCTCGGCGCTACCAGCCCAAAGTACTATCATTCCTTGATAACGTTGTTTACAGTGCACGAGAAGCTTTTCAAACGCTTGTTAATGCCAATGGACTTGACAGAGTTTCCGATCTGATTGTCTACGAAACTCAAGCTTCTGCTGAAGCGGCGGCTGCCGGCAATGGAATGCCGATTGAACACCGCTCACCAACTATTGACTATGAAATACCCTTCTTCCACCAACAAGTTCTTAAATGGCTCTTTAAGTTTATCCATCACATGATGTCTTCGGCTAACAGTTACGGAGGTAACTTCGATCGTTTGCTAAGAAATCTCATTGATTCCTCGGCGCTTTTAGGAAGCCTTCGTCAAATCATAGGCAATGGGCGCTGTTTCGGATCCGTTGTTTGGACCAACGCGGTTGGCATATTGAATGGATTTATCAACAACGAGCCGACAAGTTTTGCAATCATTGCGGAGGCTGGTTTGAGCAAAGGTTTCTTGGAGGCTGTCACTAACAGCAAAATTGAAATGCCTCCAGCTTCGACCCCAGCAGAAAAAGAACGCAACCCCGAACCAGAACAGGCCGATGATGGAGACAGCTCAGCAACATCGTCCGATGATGAAGAAGACGATACCGATCCTTTACCAGTAGATACAGCTCCTCATCCCCCAACACTGGCTATGCTGCAGACTCCACGTGAAGGACCCTTGGCTCGTGGGATCATGCCGACTCAGGAAACGATCAATATTGTACCGCAGGCTTTCAGTGCATTGTGCCTGAATAATACTGGCATGAAGATGTTCCGAGCCTCACGTGCGCTCGAGACATTCTTCGAGATATTCGAGAGCCCTGAGCATGTGAAGTGTATGGACGTTAATATTGATTTGCCTTCTACCTTGGGAAGCACTTTCGACGAGTTGGCTCGTCACCACCCTCCTCTCAAAAGCGCTATAATCAACGCTATTCTGGATATGGTAGCACGAGTTGGTTATCTGTGCAAGACAAAGGCCGAAAAGGAAAAGGCTGGCGCCAAACTGTGGAGTTCTGACTCTGCTGGCAACCTGATTACTGCCGACTCGAGCGTAAAGGAATCGGATTCGAAGGGGAAAGGAAAAGCCACGGACGGTGAAAGTGATGTTGAGATGCACGACGTAGGTGAGACATCTCAGGCGCCAAAGCCAACAGGCAAAGATTCAGACACTTCGATGGCACCATACATCACCTCGGTCGCATCTTTCCTTGTAACTGTATTGAACAATGGCACTGTCCGAGCCGAGTTTTGCGCCAAAGGCGGCATCGAATATGTTCTTGATCTTGCCGAGTCCCAAAGCCTACCTGCAAACTTCGGCGACGGTATGTCATCTCGGAATTTACAGAACGTCATTGCCCTCCTAGCAGAGCAGAAGCCATATGTCGTGATTCCTTCCTTACTCAAACGAGCACAAGCTGCGGCAGATGTACTTGCACCATTCGCCAAGCATGACCATAACACATCCTTCTTCGCACCGTTTGTGAGTCGAGAAGCTCGAGAAGCTGCAGATGTCGACACATTGGCTAAAGGCACGGCTTTCGCTAAAGCATTTGTCAATATTCAATCTCTAGTGGCAAACTTGACTGCATCAATCCAAGGTTCTCCATTTTCTCATCGAAACCCACCGGCTGGCTTCAATTCTATGTATTTTTCTGATTATTACATCCGCTTGATCCAGACCCTTGGACCCTTGTTAGGCGCCTCGTTGAAAGAGGAAATTCTGCTGCAAAAGGTCGTGCCAGAGACCTGGAAGCACGCCACAAGACTCAAAGATTCTACGTCTAGTGACCCTGTCATAAATCTGGTTGTTGGTCCAGAGCCCGCTTCGCCTTCCATCGAAGTTCCTGCCGTCAATGGTGATTCAGCCGAACAATCGGTCGCCGAAAATAGTGCTGCACCGACTCCATCAGCCCCAACTGATGCCAATGCTGGTTCAGATGCTTCGTCCAAGCCTCCGGCTAGGCCAGATCCGAACTCACCAGAAGTAAAGAACTTTGGAACACTCCGGTTTTTACTCGGTAGAATGTCTCGTGTCATAAGCCCTTTCTTCCAGCATATCGGCAAAGCTCTCCTCACTAAACGTGGACCCGATCCGTACTACAGATACAATCACACCACCATCGCCGAAGCTTTAGCTGAGACAATGCTAAAGCAGTTACGCCCTTCTGGCGATGAAAATAGCATAGAGAACTATTCCTACTGGATTGGATTGCTACATGTCTTGAAGGATATGTTAATTGATGGTAAGACCCTTCGATTGTTCTTGAGAAAGGAACCTTTACTAATAGTTTATAGCCACACGACATACGGATCGTCCTAATCAGACCATAAGTCTTGTGCTGCGAGCATTCAAGGATCAATCTGGTTTCGAGTCATTGAACCGCGTGTTAGAAGTTTTCACTTCCGAAATTCAGTGCAGCAAGTTGCCACAGACGAACGAGCAACAAAGCGATGAAAAAACAACAGAGAAGGTCATGAAATTTGAGCTAGCGACAGTTGGAGCCAAGCATATCCTCTCTCTATATGGCATTGTCGTAAACGCAAAGAATGTCACAGAAGGTTCACAAACTCTGGCCATGATACCTCGACCAGAACACAGGGAAAGAGATCGGTCTCGATTTGATCAATTCACGCCTAGCCAATTCGTCGTTGAACTCCGTATGGCTGTGTTGCCTACGGTTCGAAAGTTGTGGGAATCAGATCTAATAGAAAAGGCGCCCAGCCAGATATCACAAAAGATCATCGAAGTCATCCGCACGATTGCGTCAGCTGAAGGGGAGGGTACTGCGCTGAAGAGGACCGATAAAGTAGGGCCCCCATCAAAGACGGTTAAGAGGACATTCAAGATCAATTCCGATAATCTCAAGTCTGTGAAAGATCAAGGCTTCGAGGAAGATCTCGTGAAAGAAGCTCTGTACCGATGCAACAATGTAGCACATACGGCACTGGATTATTGCAGAGAGCAGAAATCAGAAAGATCCCGCGGCCGTAACCCAATTCCTGAAGGCGAGATTGAGATTGAGGCTGATCCCAGTGGCCCATCTCGACCATCAAGCGGGTCCACAGGTACCGCAACGCCGGACGAGCACACCATGACACTTGATTCTCTTGGTGATGTTCCAGCCATCGTCAACTCTCTTAACCAGCAGGTTGCCCCACCATCTGCGCCAGGCGAGGAGCTCTTAACACCACACAACTTCGATCAGCTTCTCAATCAGATTATTCCTGGTTATGAGCGAAGAATCCCAGACAACGCGAATCCTTCTTTTTCTTCTGTGCCACACGAAAGCCCCTCGGCGCATATACAGCAATCTCCACAGACAGAAGAAAATCCTACCAAGCAAGTTACCGTAGATGATCTGAATGAAGAGCGAGAGCGCATCCGAGATAATTTGATCGACAAGTGTCTGGATGTTATTAACGCGCATGGTGATGTGACGTTCGAGATTTCAGACCTAATTACGACTGTTGTCAACAAGTCTGACGATCCTTCCGGCCTGAGAAAAATCGTCAGCGAAACACTCGTGATCGCCCTGATGTCTTTCGCTAGTGAAGATGATGTGCGCACGTCTGGAAACAAAATCGCAGCATATGCTCATTTACTAGCGTTGATGCTACGCGAGAAGCAATTTTATGCCGCTGCCGTCGGTGAACTGAAAGAGAATCTTCCTACTCTCTTAGGCTTTGTCAAGTTGTCACCTGGCCATTCTTCGGAAGAACCATCGCCTTGGATTGCACAGATTCTTCTCATTGTCGAGATGCTTTTGAGCGAAGATTCCAAGCCAAGGAAGACTAAATGGACACCACCTAAAGATGAAAATGACACCGTGGAGGCACCTGTTCTAGAGAACGTTGAATCTGCTGTTACGGACGAGGAAAGAACGCAGCTACTAGAGTCGATTCTGGATATTCTACCTCGCATAGGCAAAGATGAATCACTAGCCCTCGCTGTTCTCCGAATTCTTGTTATTTTGACACGTACACGCTCTGTCGCTCAATCTATGGGCGAAAAGAAGAACATTCAACGTTTGTTCGTTATGGCAAAGCAACTTGCCGGTGCTAGTTCAACCCGCATCCAAAGCCCTCTGCTTCTGGTTCTTAGACATATCATAGAGGACGAGGAGACTATCAAGCAGATCATGCGATCCCACATCAAGACACTCTTTGAGAATATTCCCCGATCCAACCAACGACATACAATGGATACAGCGAATTATCTGCGCTCCCTTTCAGCCGACGCCATCCGTTCACCAGAGCTCTTCGTTCAAGTCACGAATGAAATGTGCCGATTCACAAAATGGACATTCCCATCGGAGGGTTCAAGTCGACAGCCGTCACTGGTTTTGAAAGAGCAGCCTGAGAGCGACAAACAAGCTTCTGCGAAGGGTAATGAAGACTCGGTACAGCCAACTGTGCAGGCTACGGAAGACTTGACTTTACAAGATATCAAACCATCAACCGAAGTTATCGACACGGATATGCCTGATGCCGTTAAGACAGCTCCTCTTGAGCACAAAACCCCAATAGTCGAGAATCCTGATGGTGTTGTTCACTTCTTGCTCTGTGAGCTTCTCAACTACAAAGATGTCGAGGACAAGGACCGCCCAGTGACTGCTATGAATAATGGCGATAAGAACACTTCTACAAGCACTAGCACAGGAGATGTGACAATGACTGGAGCACCCCCTACGGCCGAAAACTCGAGCAATGACCCTCAAAAAAGTCAGGCTTCTGCAAAGCAGGACTTCAAAGCCGAGGAACATCCTATTTACATCTACAGATGCTTCCTGTTACAGTGTCTTACTGAGCTCCTGTTGTCTTACAACAGAACCAAGATTGAGTTCATTAATTTCAAACGCAGTGCTCCTCCTCAGGCAATGACTCCATCGAAACCGAGATCTAGCGTGCTTCATTATCTCTTGTCCGATCTTTTACCTGTGGGAACTCTGGAATACGCAGAAACAACACCATCCCGCAAAAAACTTATCACCTCCGGCTGGGCCGACTCTGTCTTGACTGCTCTGGTACAAAAGACTGGCGAACAAATTCTTGACAAGGAACGTGAAATATCTGATGGAGAAGATGAGCCAGACCTGCTGTTCGTCCGCCGCTTTGTTCTGGAAAATATCTTGAAGGCGTACAAAGATGCAAGTGCTTCATCAGAGCCTCTTGAGATCAAGTATTCGAGAATGCTTTCTCTTGCGGACCTGATGACACATATCATGACCGGAAAGGATAGTCTTGGCAGTCTAGACACTTCTGTTACTAAAAGATCGCAAACCCAGTTGAAGCGACTCATGTTCGAGAAAGGATATATTGCGGCGCTGACGGCTTCCATTGCTGATATTGATTTGAACTTCCCTGGCGCGAAACGAGCAGTCAAGTATATTCTTCGCCCATTGAAGCAGCTGGCTTCACACGCTGTTTATCTTAGCGAAAATTCTCTGATATCTTCAATCCCCGGACAGGCCGATGAGGAGGAGATCGAATCTGCTACATCAGTTTCAGACTTGGAAGATGAACGTGAGGAAACGCCCGACCTGTTCCGTAACTCAACTTTAGGCATGTTCGAGCAAGGCGATGAAAACGATTCGTCATCTGACTCGGAAGATGGTAAGAAATCCTTTCCTTTTTGCGTATCTCAGATTGACTACTAACTATGTTTTTAGATGATGAAGAGATGTACGAAGGAGAGTATGATGATGGCATGGATTATGAAGAAGATATGCCTGAGGACGATGAAGACAACGTTAGTGATGAAGATGAAGATGAGGGAATGGGACCCATTGAAGGCTTATCTGGCGAGCATGGCGTTGATGTTGAAGTTATCATGGAGGATGATGATGACGACGAAGATGATGAAGACGATGATGACGATGAGTCCAGCGAAGACGATGACGAAGATGATGAAGGCTCAGATGGCATGCAAGATGACGCTCGTATTGAAATCATGGACGAGGCCGGAAACGTTCAACAAATCGCCGATGAGGAAGACTTAGAAGAATGGGAAAGTGACAATGATGAGGAAGGAGATGAAGATGATGACGAGGACGAGATCGATTACGAAGGCCAAGCCGCTGATGAGGAGGAAGCGCACGTTCATGCACATTCCATGGGTGGAGATCTTGGATCTATCAGCAATCTTGTCCGTGTGCTCGCTGGCGGTGGTGGCGATGAAGATGACGCTGTTGAAATTCTTCAACGCATGGAAGAAGAAGGCGTTGGTGACCCAGAAGATGATGAAGGTGACCAACTAGGAGAATACATGGAGGAAGTGGAAGAAGAAGGCAAGTCTATGAATTCTGTCGTTCGGCTCGAAGTGCGATTTCTAACTAATAATATCAGAAGACGATGATGAGGACGATGACATGGATGAAGAAATGCTTTTCGAACAAGCTTATCCAGGTATGTATAGTATTCGTTCATCTCACGCATTGCGACTAATGATACAAGCGGATGGCGTTGGTCCAATATTTGGTTGGGAAGGAGATGTAGAGCCACCAACCATCATTAGCCATCGCGGACACCAAGGCCGACACCGTCATGCATTCCCCAGTCCATTCCCCTTTATTCCTGCCGGCTCTCGAGATCCACTAGGTGGTATGTTGCAACCTCAAGACTTTCCAGTTATTTCTACCGCAGCGGAACGAGACGAGGCCGCATTTCTTTTGGGATTAGTACGCGGCTTGGCTACAGGAACCAGAACTAATGACCTCACAGGACCAGATTACCGTTACAGATCACACCGATCGGGAGCACCCCCAGCACAATCAGACGATGGTACGAATCCGCTGCTACAACGCCACGGTTCAGGCGCTTCTAGTAGGCAGGGCCACAGCCGCGGACCTCCTATGGGAAGCTGGGTGCAAACAATGGGACCCGGAGGAAACCTGATAGACATGGGCATCGGCTTCGGCGGACGTCATGAGCATCCGCCTGATCAAATTATGGACATGATTAGGTCTCTACGTCTCCCTGGTGCCATTTCTCGCCATGGACAAACAATGCAATTCCACATCACTGCCGGTCCTGGTCCATTTCCAAGAGAACTTGAGGCCTTCCTTGGTGGGAGCACACGTCCTCGCGTTGAGGGGAGACGTGATGCAACTGAGCCTGGAAGCGCCACTTCGTTCACAACCCACCCCACCCATTCCAGATGGCTAGAAGAAGCCAAATTACTTTTTGGGCCAGCCCACACAGAGAGAGCTACTGATCTGACCAGTGCTATTTTATCCGTCCTTGTCCCTCCCACCATTGAAGCAGACAAAGTTTTGAGGGCAGCTGAGAACGAACGAATTCGAAAGCTGGAGGAGGAAGCTAAGAAACGACAAGAAGAAGAGAGAATTGCACGTGAAGCTAGAGAAGCGGAGGAAAAAGCTGCGCGAGAGAAAAAGGAAGCCGAAGAACGAGAGGCAGCCGAGCGGGCCGCTGCTGAAGCTGCAGCCGCTCGACAAGCCGAGAATGATGTGGTGACTGAAGAGGAGCCTGTAGGAAGCAGTGGACCCGAAGCCATGGAAGGCATCGAGACGAATGAGTCTGAGCAAGCTCCTAATACCGAAGCTCAAGGCGATAACGAGCCAGCTGCTGACCGACCAAGAGTCATGACCGTAATTCGTGGCAATCCATTCGACATTACTGATCTAGGAATCGATGCAGAGTTCCTCTCGGAACTTCCAGAGGAGATCCGCGAGGAAGTCATAATGACTGCAGTTGCAGAAAGACGCCAACAAGCTGCTGCCACTGGAGCTCAGCCTTCTGACATTGACCAGGAATTTCTTGATGCATTACCAGATGATATCAGAGATGAGATTATTCAACAGGAAAGACAGGACCGTCGTCGCCGTGAGCGAGAAGAACAACGTCGTGCCCAAGCTCCTAACGCTGGCGCACCCCCAGTCGCTAGAGATATGGACGTTCCAAGCATCCTTGCCACATTCCCACCAGCACTTCGACAAGAGATATTGATGGACGGAGACGAAGAGCTGCTTGCTTCGCTACCACCAGACCTCGCTGCCCAGGCACGCTCCATGCGTCGAGCCCAACCCGAACACGCCGGTAGAGCTCCCGCAGCAGTCAACCGTCGCGCTATCCCTGGCGAAGAGTCTCGTAGCGCGCCGCAGCAACCCAAACCCCGTCGCGCGATCGTACAGATGCTAGATAAACAAGGCATTGCTACACTACTACGTCTGATGTTTGTCTTCCAACATACTAGTTTCCGAAACACGCTTAACGCCGTCTTGCAACATGTGTCCCTCAACAAACACAATCGTGCCGAGCTTATCAGTACTCTACTCCACATTCTACAAGATGGTAGTGCTGATATGAACGCAATTGAGAGGAGCTTTTCTTATCTGTCATTAAGAGCCAAGCAACCGAAGGATAAAGATCCGAAGACACCTCAACAGACCCTTCGCAGGACTCTTACTGGTCTTGGAACCCTTGCCCAGATGAATTCAGAGGCATCTCCGCTCATGGTAGTCCAACAATGCTTGACTTGCTTGGTTTATCTGGCCCAGCACAGTCCTCATGTTGCATCCTTCTTCCTGACCGAACATGAACCGGCCGGCGGACTCAAACGTAGCCTTAGTCGCAAAGGAAAAGGAAAAGACAGCAAAGCCCCGCGATACGCCTTGAACTCCCTTCTCAGTCTTCTGGACCGAGAGCTAATCATGGAAAGCGCCAATGTCATGGAATCTTTGTCCTTGCTTTTGAATATTGTTACTACTCCATTGATCGCCTTGGAACGTAAGCAAAAGGAAGCTGCCGAAGAAGCCGAGAAAGCAAAAGAAGCTGCTGCCAAGAGTGCCGGGGAATCATCGGGAAGCGCAGTACCCGAAAACACAGCAGTCGAGAGCTCCGCTTCAACTAACGACCAATCTTCTGAACAACCATTGGCATTGCCAGAAGGGCCCACTCCCCCGGTTGCTGATGCTCCTTCTACAAATTCCAACGCAGCTCATGCACCTCCGCCTCTGATCATCCCTACAAACAATTCTAACGTTGAGGAGGCTTCAGCCGCACCTGGGGAAGAGTCAGCCAAGCCAGACGCGCCTACGAAAGAAGAGAACAAGAAGCCTCATTCCTTCACTCCGCCAGTTATACCTGAACACAATCTCCGATTGGTGACAAACATTTTCTGTTGCGAATGCAATTCCAAAACCTTCAGAGAGACCATATCCACCATCAAAAATCTGTCAACAATCCCTGGTGCGAAGGCTATCTTCGGAAAAGAGCTCATTGCCAAGGCACAGTCTCTAGGTGAAGTTATTCTCATGGACCTTCAAGAGCTTCTACCTCAGATCCAAAAAGCTAGAACTGGGACTGAGATCCAAGGTGTTGCACTGGCCAAATTTTCCCCTCCGGCTTCTGATCAACACAAGCTTTTACGAGTCCTTACCGCCTTGGATCACTTATTTGATCCTAAGCGCGAGAAGAAGGATGAAACCGATACACAAGGCTCTTCTGAACTTATGGAGAAACAGGATCTGTTATCAAGTCTCTACGAGAACTCCACTTTCGGTCCTATGTGGGAGAAGTTGAGTGCTTGTCTAAGTGCAATCAGACAACGGGATCATATGTTAAGTGTTGCCACTATCTTACTGCCTTTGATCGAATCTTTGATGGTTGTTTGCAAGAATACCACGCTGAAAGACGTGCCTATTACTCGGTCGTCGAAGATGAAGGATTCAGTACTTACAAGCCCTGCTCCGGAGTCTCGTATGGAGAGCTTGTTCTTTACATTCACCGAAGAGCACCGCAAGATTTTGAATGACCTTGTACGACATACACCAAAACTCATGTCTGGTACCTTCTCCCTTCTCGTGAAGAATCCCAAGGTTCTCGAGTTCGACAACAAGCGCAACTACTTCAGCCGTAGCATCCACAACCGCGGACAAGCTGGTCGTTCTGTTCCACCTCTACAATTATCAGTTCGTCGTGAACAAGTCTTCCACGATTCCTTCAAGTCTCTCTATTTCCAAACTCCGGATCAAATGAAGTACGGCAAATTAAGCATTCGATTCCATGGCGAAGAAGGTGTTGATGCTGGAGGTGTTACTCGAGAATGGTTCCAAGTTCTTTCTAGACAGATGTTTGATCCTGGTTATGCCCTCTTCATCCCTGTGTCTTCTGACCGCACTACTTTCCACCCCAATCAACTGAGTAGCGTCAATGAGGAGCATTTGATGTTCTTCAAGTTCATTGGTCGCATCATCGGAAAAGCACTATACGAAGGCCGTGTTCTGGACTGTCATTTCAGCAGAGCAGTTTACAAGCGCATCTTAGGCAAATCTGTTTCTGTCAAGGATATGGAATCTCTGGATCCTGACTATTACAAGTCCCTCGTTTGGATGCTGGAAAATGACATTACTGATATCATCACCGAGACTTTCTCTGTCGACAATGATAAGTTTGGTGTTGTCGAGACCATTGACTTTATCGAGAATGGTCGCAACATTCCTGTTACGGAAGAAAACAAGCATGAATACGTCCGGTTGATGGTGGAGTGGAAGCTCACTGGATCGGTAAAGGAGCAGTTAGATGAATTCTTGAAAGGTAAGATCTTTTCTACTCTCAAACTTGCGCATGCACTAACATTATTCTAGGTTTCCATGATATTATCCCAGCCGAGCTTGTTGCAATCTTCAACGAGCAAGAGTTGGAACTCCTCATTTCTGGGTTGCCCGAGATCGACGTCGATGATTGGAAGAGCAACACCGAATATCATAACTTCTCTGCTTCCTCACCTCAAATCCAATGGTTCTGGCGAGCTGTTCGATCCTTTGACAAGGAAGAGCGAGCCAAGCTGTTACAATTCGTTACCGGAACCAGTAAAGTACCTCTCAATGGCTTCAAAGAACTCGAGGGTATGAATGGCTTCAGTCGATTCAATATTCACCGTGATTATGGTAATAAGGAGAGACTTCCATCCTCTCACACATGCTTTAATCGTAAGTCCATGCCTTGAAACACTATTCCGGTATTTTCTCATACTAATCAATGATACAGAACTCGATCTGCCTGAATATGAGAACTATGAAACTCTTCGAGCTCAAGTTCTCACAGCCATCACAGCCGGCAGCGAATATTTCGGTTTTGCATAAAAAGAATCTTTCCACTCTCAAACTTTTCTTTTCGTTACGATATCTTGCATGGCAGGCTTTTGATCAGCATTTGACGGCGTCAAGCTTTCTTTTTCTATGGTGTGGATTGTGCATGGTTATATTTCCTTGATGACCGGATGGGTCGGTGGTATGGTACAGGAAGAGAGGCGGCGAGTTTGCTTTCAAGTGATTTGGCTTTTGATGGCATTGGATGGAAAATATTAAAGAAGGTAGATGATGAATAGCAATGGATGGCGATGGTGGTTTGACTTTACTGGGATGGATTGACACAAACGAAGTGCAGGTCGTTTTGTGGGATGAAGTTCTAGGAAGGAGAAGTAGATAGTTGCATTCCATCGAGTGTGTTCCGGTTTTTAAAGGAGAGCAGAAGAAACTCTGTAACATAGATAGCTTCATAGGTAGCGACAGCATTCATCATAAATTGAGGATTTGCAGCGTTCATTCTTTCTTATAGCAATGCAGAAAGCTACTTTTAACTTATTTCTGTTCTATGCTCGTCTGATATCTAATTAGGGCATAATGCCATTCCTGAATGCTTCTTCTGCCTTGATATTCCTGCTCGACAGGGCTTGGGCGGCATGGGTTTGCCGTTCTCCGCCTTCGCCAAATACGGTAAGGACCGGTTACGACTGGTTAGGCGCTGCTAACGGATTTTCGTTTCGCCGAGGACCCCGCGAAATAATTTCTTGTCAAAGGATACGAAAGGTTTTGCTAATCAAGCCCATGATCATCCTGAACGATATAATTTTGTATGAAAGTCTACAAAACTACATATTCTATCAGATTATAGACGGTCCAATCGACAGTACTACGGTTGCACGAAAACCGGTCCACGGTAGGCGAACAAAACCTGCATCTGCGAAGAGGACGATTGCGACATTTCTCAATTCGAATCATTGGTAGGCGCACAGGAACAAGAAAATTGAGGAACAAGAAATTGGACAAAGGGAGTTTGATTTAGTGTTACATCTGCGGAACAGAGATATGGCGACAAATTCGATTAAGTTGCTCACGGGCAATAGCCACCCGCAATTGGCTAAGTTGGTTGCTGATAGGTGGGTGCTACTCAATTCTTTCTATGCAATCTTGGCGGATTGGAGAGAAGCGCTCTCTTTCCGGGAGATATCTGTGGGAGATTTAATACTGAATGCATGGAGTCATTGGAGTGGATGATTGTCTGCGGGTATTCGGGGGCGGAAAGACTGCAGGCTAACTGGAGTTGCTTGACAGACTGGGAATCGAGCTCGCGAAGACAATGAGCTTAAATTACTCGAACCAAGAAACCAGTGTCACAGTAGGAGAGAGTGTCAGAGACGAAGATGGTTAGTTTTCTGCCACCCCTCGCATGTCCTTCATTTGAAATGAAATCCCTCCTAACTCTTATTGCTCCCAGTATTCATCCTCCAATCCACCGCACCCGGCGACATCAACGACGGGCTTATGGAGCTCCTTATCATGATCAATGCATGCAAGACTGCATCCGCCCGCCGCATCACCGCCGTTATCCCCAACTTCCCTTACGCCCGCCAGGACAAGAAAGATAAATCCCGAGCTCCCATTTCTGCGAAACTTATCGCGAATATGCTGCAGACGGCTGGCTGCAATCATGTTATCACAATGGATTTGCATGCCTCCCAGATCCAGGGCTTCTTTAACGTCCCGGTCGATAACCTGTATGCGGAACCGAGTACCTTGAGGTGGATTAGGGAGAATCTGGATGTGAAGAATTGCGTGGTTGTCAGTCCGGATGCGGGTGGTGCTAAGAGGTTCGCATTACTTTCTATTCTTTCTATCACACATTCCATTTGGAAAACAAACTAACATCATCCCTTCACAGAGCAACCTCCATCGCGGACCGTCTCGACCTCGGTTTCGCCCTCATCCACAAAGAGCGCGCCCGCCCCAACGAAGTCTCCCGCATGGTCCTCGTCGGAGACGTAGTCGCCAAGATCGCCATCCTCGTCGACGACATGGCCGACACCTGCGGCACACTCGTCAAAGCGGCCGAAACGGTGATGAACCACGGCGCCAGCGAAGTCGTCGCCATCGTCACTCATGGCATCCTCTCCGGTAATGCCATTGAGACGCTGAATAAGAGCAAATTGAGCCGAATCGTAGTCACGAATACGGTGCCGTTGAGGGGGAAGGAAGAAATGTGCGAGAGGTTGAGAGTTATGGATATTAGTGCGACGTTGGCGGAGGCGATAAGGAGGACGCATAATGGAGAGAGTGTCAGTTTTCTGTTTACGCATGCGCCGATGGAGTAGATAGGTTGGCTTGGTGAGGGATAAAGAGGCTGTGGGTATTTTGGAGAAGGAGTAGGTTGGCATCGAATTGGGGGCGGGGTTTCATACAATACTCACTGCATTGTTAGGAGGCAGAGACGTTGGTGGACCATTGATCTAACGAAGACACGTCTTTTGGACCTGTTTCTTTTTGTGCATTACTTAGGGTTTAGGCTATTACATAGATCGTGAAATGGAGCTGTTACATAGTAAAGAAGCAGAATAAACATGATCATCTGGGACTTTCTATAGTGAGGATTGGTGAGATATAATAAAAACAGTTGCCTGTAGGAGGGCTGAGACTGTTATGGAGGTAAACAGGAATCATGAGTATGAGATATAGGAGTAATTTCCCTCTGGACAAGCATGCAACTGCTAATGTGGACGATCAATGAACGTCATGAGACAGGGGTCGTAAGGATCTTGATCTAAGTTTCAGACAGCAGCCAAAGCAGTATTTTAGGTTGGATCAGAATGAACACATAGATGTCAAAAGCACTCATTGCATTCCAGAAAACGCCATCCTAAGTAGTCACATTTAATGCATTTGATTTGCATATTGCATCCGAATATGGGGTATGCAAAGCTTTTCTTTGATACAACTCATGATCCAGGTCGAAAAGTAACCCTTCCGCACGCCAACCAATCATCCCATGAAGACTACCATTTTTTTAGACACCCAAAGTTGTAACTATCTACTTACGCATAGAAGAAGCTCTGCGCTTACGGGCATCGGCCTTCTGTGACTTGGCTTCGCTAACACGCTTGGCGAGGAGGGCGGCGTACTCGTTCTACATAATTTTGTTAGTGACTGCACCAATAATTACCAAAGATTCCAAAACTTACGGCAGCATCCTTGGTGCGCTCAGCATTGCGGCGCTTGAGTGCGATCCTGTGGCGCTTGTGTTGGAGACGTTGAGGAGTGACCAAACGTTGGATCTTTGGTGCCTTGGTGTATGGTTTCTTGCCCTCACCCTTTGGCTCAACCTCACGACGGATGACGAATTTACGGACCTAACAAAAACTTATCAGCATTTCTGCTTTGGTTTTACTTCTCACACTCTATCTCTCAAGCACCAGCACGAATGCGGTTGAGAGAGATAGGCGATGGAGATGTTTGTTCCGAAGGGGGAAACGTACATCATCCTCCTTGGTGAGCCCAAAGAACTTTCTAATCTTGGTGGCACGCTTGGGACCCAATCTCTTTGGGTGAACGACGTCGGTGATGCCTGGGATATCGTTCTCGCCTTGCTTGACAATGCTCAAAGCAAGGACGGACAAATCCATGGCGACGATGCATCCACGGACGGATTTACGCTTGCGTTCACCAGTACGACGGGGACGGTAGCAGGAGTGTCCCTCGGAAAGAAGAAGGCGGACACGGGTTGGGTGCATAACACCTTGCTTCATGGGGAAACCTTGCTTGTCGTTACCACCGGTGATCTTGAAGATGTAACCCTTGAATTCATCTCCGACAGAGTCTCCTGGAACCTCAGCGCCCATTCTGTAGTTGAAAAATTAGACTTCTAGATCCCATTGTAATTGGTGTCGCGTGTATGTACCTCTTGTCCATGAAGACACGGAGCTTGCGCTCATCTTCGATGTCAATGAGCTTTTGACTGCCATTGGCAGGCTACATGAAAATTGTCAGTTTGTGATTTTGCGTCGCATTGAGTAAAGAGGATTATCGCAAACGTACGTAGGAAATGTTCTATTGATTAAAATTCGTTAGCAATGTTCTCGTAGACAATTTGTGAGCCTCTGGATTCAGTGTACATACCAACTTCATCTTGACGATGGGGCGTGGTCAAGAGTGTCGAGATTGTCGTCGATTAATTTGTCGCTGAGGAAGGATTGAAGTTCAATATTTTGTGAAAACTTTCGAATTCGTGTGTGGGCACGCTAAAATGCTTAGCGTGAATTCTGGATGGGAAATTTACAACCGAGCGTCACGTGCTCTGAAAATCTTCCCTCAAGGTTAGAGCAGCAACAGAACAATCTAAGAGCAGCATTCACGAGAATCTGAGTGCCTGCATCCATCAGCAATTGGGTAGGAATCGCGTCGCGTAAAACACGCTCAGGTTTTCCACAACTGAAATCCAAGCATCGTCGGGATTTACGTACTCTGGGTGACGGGAGGTTCCAAACACCGATCACGATAGGAAGCATCATGGCGGGTGCAATCCCAGTGCACACCACTACCAGCTGTCCATCCAAGAGCTTCGAAAATCCACTTCCGAAACTGCTTCAGACGCCCTCTGGACTGGCATTGTTGGAACTTCAAGGAACAATCAACCTCCCAGCTTACGATATCGAAGATGATGATACAGTCCATGATCAAGAACATCAAGGTCACATGCAACAAACCTCAATTGGACGTTTGATATTCCCTGAGTACGATGCTCAGAATCCAGATAACCTCAAGTCGACGAAACGGGTTTACTTGTATGTGGGAAAGCATCAGAGGCTTACCGGGGAAGTCAAGAAGCTCCCAAAGGCTTTTGCAGTCCTCAGAAAACGCAACCCTACCGCGACCTCCATCGACGATCATGATGTTTTCATGGAAGGGCAAGAATCAGGAACGCAAGATGAACTAGAAATTGTGGAAATCGTCAAATGGAAGATCTTATTTTCCACCAGGCCCGAACCAGTTGGTGCTCTGGCCGCAGGACCTTGATCTACGAAGAAAGCATCTTCGAATTAAGTTTAGAAATTCCGTCATCATGCTAGTCAACAAGCGCGACTCAACCCCGCAAGCCATAACTCGTTGTTATCACGATGACCGTTACCCTGACCATCTCGTCATCTTCATTCCATGATCCCACACGCCACGATGTCCGCGGAAAAGCCTGAGCCCCGGCCAATTATGTCCCCGAAATCTGGGCATGCGCACCCAAAACCAACCAAGAGCAAGCAATCTGTGCACCCCGAATCATATTACTTGCCTCGCCCAACTCGCTACGTGCCAAACTCTCCCTATCCTGTTCTTATATATCGATCCATTCTTCCCTTGCCCTTTGAGTCTTCCACTCTCCGGGAGACCTTTGAGCCAAATGATTGGATGTGGGGTGGAGTGTTTGCACATTTTCCCAACTACCACTTCCACAGTGTAACACACGAGTGCTTTGTGGTTGTCAAGGGTTCCGGCACAGTTTTGTTGGGAAAGGGACCTTTGGACAAGGGTGAAAGAGGAATCGAGGTGGATCTACGACCCGGTGATGTGGTTGTTTTGCCAGCAGGGGTCGCCCATTACATACTAGATTCAGACACGGATTATAGCTATGTTGGATTGTATCCCAAAGTACGTCGTTTTCCGTGGACTTTCATATGTTTATGTTACTAACATCATTAAGGGTAGTCCACACTGGGACAACAATACGTGCCAAGCAAGCACCGAGGAAACTGCTAGGAAGGCGGAAACTGCAAGACATGTGCCGATACCCACTTTAGATCCATTGTTTGGAAAAGGAGGACCTTTGGTGCAAATTTGGGAGCATGCTGGAAAAGCTGCGGTGCCATATCCAGCGTATAGCGAGCAGTGAATCAGGAACCCCACCCTTCGTCATGACTTTGTTTCGCTACGTTCAAATCTGGAGTCATGGCCGAAGGGTGCAAATCACTCCTCGTGTGTATTTTTATGAATCATGAACTATCGATTGTAAGATATAAGCAGGATTATAGCAACTTTCAGACTTTCATATATTCATTCTCCCGAGTTGAGAGTGTGACACATCAAGGGTGCGGCTCAATTATGAGCAGAACTATCAAATGTCCTTTGGTCGCTCAAGACTACTCTGGCGTAGGGATTCGCCGCTTAGTATGAGTCTTCAATGATGACTGACGACTTAGTTGATGCAACATGCCAAGTTCGGTGTTATATTCCCACGCGTCACACTAGACAAGTGAGCGTGGAGATATCTCACAGCTGCAAGTGTCTGTAATATGATTCGACGGAGACAGCTCTGCTGTGCGAATCTTTTTTAGGAAGCGCCACCGACATGCTCAGGACCCATAAAAGGTTTTGCCTACGCTGCACAAACTACCACATACCTTCCCATCTCTTATGTATCAACATCGGATTCGCAAGACGTTAGTTACTGTTCCCCGAAGAACGGCCACCAAGCCCCCGCTACCTTGACTAGATGCCGACTGCTTCGCAGTCACAATGAAATATACATGGACCTCATTTCATCAAGCACATGACCATGACTTCTTCGCCTTGTCAGGCTCCGGGAACATTTATCAATTTGTCCGTTGAGTTTCCATTAGAACAGGAGAATAGACACGATGTGGATACTACCTCGCCTGGTAACCAGCTGATCTCTGGAAACACTTCTTCTAGCTACGCTGATAATCGAAAGACCCGTGATATGACTTCGATCAGTCTGTAGTGTAGCTTTCAGTAAATTAGTGCGTCTTTTAATTCCGAATGTAACTCTGGGGAATTACACGCAGTTTACATTCAGCGAATGACACGGAAGTCTCCATGATCTGGAGAATAAGGAATGGTGTTGCACTACTTTAATATCATATCATTATCAAAAATACATGGAAAGCATTAACAAGGGCACTTGGATAAAATGAGAGTTCTAATTTGTAAGATTTGCGTTTCATTGAAGTAAAAAGATGGCATAGGGAGATAGCTAACTAGTAACTATCCACTAGGGACATAAGAGAGATACATATAGAGATGGAGTTGCTAAGAAGTAAGAAGTGGATTATCACTCCCCTAACCTTTAGTAGCAAGGCTCATCTTGTGAGCTTATCCAACACAACATCAGTCGTGTCTTTCAAAATCACAACCCCTAGAATGGCAGATGAAACTTGGCTTTAAACTCGGCAAAAGTCATTTCTTCTACCTTTGGTACCTTCCATTTCAAATCACCTCCTCTATCGGTCCAAATTTTGGTCAAATGAGAAGCAGAGAATTCTTGAGACACCTCATCAAAGCTTTTGTCCTCGCTCATTATGAGAATGACCGACTCCAAGTCATCTTCTACGTGGTGGTGCCACCTTTGTTGAGCAGCTGCAATGCGACCAGCGGCAATTTGAACACTTGATCTATAATCCCAACGACTGAACGGTTTAAATTGAATGTCCTTGTCATTCTCGGCATCCATTATAATTTGATGTCTCGAAACTTGTGGGTCTATCATATTTTCTATATCAAGCGCAATATGCTTGCATTGATACCCTAGATTCAGATCTCTACGCTGAAGATCCTGTAGTAGGCTAAGGTAGCGTGCTAGATCGTTGTCACCAGGGAAATACATAATGTCTTCTCCTTTCGAAAACGTAACAACCTACGGAGTGACGAGCTTTCGCTCCCCGATTCATCCTCCGGGTATTGTTTGAGTGCAACGAGTCGCGACTCGTGGTTAACAAGCGTCAAGTGAGGAGTCGTGTAGGATGGCGGAATAAATACCCATGGAACACCTATTCTGGTAAATTCATCGGGCCCACACTCCCAGTCAGGCAGACCAGAATCAAAGGTAGGCGCATCTGATTTGCTTAAGTATCTTCTATCCATGATTGGTACTACCCGGGGCTCATCTGCTGCGAGCTTCGAGATCTTATTCCGAAGCTCGATGGGCAATCGAGGGAAATGATGAAATGAGGCCGTTTCTTCTTCGGATATGGAGAGAGTAGATAATGAAGTAGTTAGAGCAGCTATATCCACCTCAGACATGGACAATACGGAGTCTGTGACTGGCTTCTCCATGAAAGCTGTGCGGTCTGCGCTTTGTTCTCCTGTGTTGTCTGAGGACGACATACTTTCTGTCTGTTCTTTCAACTTCTTTGACCAAGCACTTCATGGTCTTTCACGCAACTTCTGTGCTAGATATAGGCGAGACCTGAGCATTGTTCTTCTAGGATGGACAACGAAAGAAAGAAAGTGTCAGTCCACCTGCGGGATTCAGCGTTGTACTCAAATAAGCTGCATATGGTGAACAGAAGTTAAATAAACGAAATTGAGATGCTCAGAGACGAATTGTGGACACAGTAGCGAAGACTTCGGAATAATACCTATGATGGAATCTGACCCAGATGGATAGTATCGTAGCCGGTCTGGTCTACAATGATCAGTACTGGAATGCCGCTCCAACTTGTAAGATCCCAAAAACGACGCCACTTCTGAGAAGTGGCAATTATGGCTTATGAACGTGGATTCTGCTTCACGCCACTTGTTATAAGTTATGGTTTAGTGAAGGACGAAGTTCTCATTCATCTAACTAGATGCTTAAAAAATATTAATAAATCTACCGCGACTGACTTATGACCATATGGGTCTGACAAGGTAAGCTATTTTCCTGCATTATATTCATTGACTGCTTCGCGGTCTCAGCTAGTGACTATTTAGGAAAGCCTCATTGCACTTTCTCCAGTGTTGTAGTCTCATATATCTCCAGTAGCTTGTAGATATGATCTACATAATCCTTGATCCACGACTTGGCGCTTTTTGGGATGATCATAGCAGAATAGTTCAAGATCATGGGCCTATCCCCGAGGAAATATGACTTTTCTTTCATTATATCTCTGAGGGTATAACGAATGTTAGGGTTGTAGATCTCCTCCAACTCCGCCTCTCTCGTCTCATGGGCTAGGGCTAGAGACCTGTAGAGGCTCACAATCGAAGAGTCCGAATCGGAGGGTTCAGTTCTAATGCGACCTAGCATATCCACGAGAAATTTTGAATCGTCCTTAATGATCTTCCAAAGACGAGCTCTTTCAGCGGCATCAACTTTTCTCGCTCCAGACGAGTTCTTCTCACAGCGTGTTCCATCCATGTACTTGGCCCCAAATTCCACGAATCGCTGCTCCAAAGCATCTCTACCTTCTTTGCTAACTTCATCATGGGCTTGAGACAACTGATCGAAATCGTAGGTGTCCATTCTCACCTGTCGGAGAATACCAAATGCGATTTCCCAGTGCTCCCACCAGTCTTGGGGGCCGCCGCCTGACTCTAGTATTGGGACGTCGAAGACTGGTGATTTAGCATCGTCCCTGTACTTTTGTCGCAAGTTTTTGAATTTATATTCCAAAGCCCAAGCATAGTCATCGGGGTTTTCAAGATCTTTGCAAAGTTTGTCCATGTTGAGTTCGAAGGTCTCAAGGTCTACCATTCGGAGAACGGCGAATCCGAACTTCTGATCGGAATGGCCCGGGTATTCCTTCCACGACATATCTGCTTGAGACTGCGTGTTATTGTTGTGGAGTGAAGTTGTTGTGTTGTTGGGGCCTAGGTTGTCGTGTTATGCTTGCTGTGGTTATGGTCAACTTGTGAAATGGTCGAACGGAGCGATGGGGTGTTAGATTGGTATGCAGCAGGAAAGATACGGGGTATTTATACATATCTTCGTATATTGATATGTGAACCAGTAGAATTGCATTCACGTTCTTTGCTTTTTAATTCTGACTTTAATCCATGTTATTCAGTCTATTCAATTCAACTTCTTATATGTTATTCTAAACATTCAGTTACATTCTAATTCCTTGCTTGATATCATTCAAATTGATTTACTGATTCCAGTGGAGATTCGCCTATCTTCGTTATTGAAAGATCATGGGAATATAGCTTATTGTCAAGAATTCCTAAAAGTGAATTCGTACCAAACAATACTTAGTACAATACATGACTTTCACGATGGCCTCCCCTAAATTAAGCGAGGGTAACGATAGCGGGTACCAGAGTTCTCCAACCTGGTAAAAGGATAAACTCATCTAGTTTCCACCACTCGACCGAAAATAATAAATAGCACAAAGATTCTCTTTTCTTAAATATTCGCAGTGATACCCAGCCTACAATCCGGAACACATTCAGAACAACGCATCCCCGCTTTCGACCGCATCTGACATCTTAAATATCGCAGGATGCCCGGTCAAAGAACAGTCCGCAATGCGGCGAGAAACAGTCCATCATCAAAACCGGGAAACTCACCAGAATGGGAACGCTTCGCCTCATTTCCTCAATTCAACCTTCTGAGCCCAGAGATAAGACTTATGATTTGGAAGTTACACGCCCCCGGACCTCGGATCATAACCATAGCTGAGGAGTATCGAGTATTCAACCAAGAGGACGTATCCAAAGACATAGATCTCAGCATTCGCAATGACGGTACGAGTGAATCATTAACTCACAAGCACAATCCTCATGATGACCACGCCGTGCTTTCCTTCCGAGTTCCACTCATCATCCAGACCATTCCTACCCTCTTCCACATCTGCAGGGAGGCAAGAATGGAAGCACAGAAAATGTGGTCACTCCACTATCACCGCCACAGTCAACTACCACCTGTGATTATCGATCCTTCACGGGACACCCTGTACTTCGCCAGCGTACAAGCTTGGGAACTGTTCACACGAACCTTCACCGACAGCGTAGGCGTCTTCATTGAACGCCGGCTCTTGAGTTCCAAAGATGGATACGAAAAGCCCACCAAGGTCGCAAGAGCCTACAACGCTGCTCTCAACACCAAGCTATCGCAGCAGTACGGAGAGATGTATCCAGACCGAGAACTCCTTACCGAGATGGAAAACACTCTCAAGTATCTCGCATTCGGGGGATCCGAGGACATCGTACCACCTCGACCTCTAGCTGGCCAACTTTTCCGATTCTGGAAACTCAAAATGCTCGTGATTCAAAAAACGAAAGGCTGGCAGTATCGCGACAAGTTCCGACGTTTCATACTCTCCGATGCTAACGAAGCGTTTCTGAAGAGGCACTGGAGAGTCGAAAGCGCTCAGTGCGAGGACCATGATGAGTGGTTGGAGAGAAAGGGAGAGTTTGAGTGTGTTCCTCTTCCACGAATCGAGTACGTGGGGGATAGTACGATGGCGAACAAGATTCGACGAAATGAGGGGTTTGACGAAAACTTTCGTGCAAGACGACGTCCTCCGAATAGATTTGATAAGCTCTTGTCCATGTAGATCGATGTTCCGCTTCTTGCGCCACTTTCCACGACTGCGGCTGTCTTGTACTATTGTTGGATGTGGGTTCTCGGAGTGTGATGGTCGGATTGGATCGGGACGTTGATGACAGTTGGGAAAAAAGACAAGAGGAGGAAAATCTTAGGATATTCACAGTGTAGTTGTGATTTTCAGTTGAAGTGTGTATATAATTAATTTCTTTCTATGATCAGTACTATCGAATGTTTCAAGCAGTTGAAAGGACCCCATAATGCATCTCATTAGAATAAGGTTTATGCCCACCGCAAGTTCCAATTTTCCGCAGTTAACTCGAGTTCGAAAACATGAAAGGACAGCCTAGGGGCCTTCATCCTGTAATGCTTAGATGCCTCTCTAGACCCAGTCTTATCTCATAATCTGAGTGACAAGAGCTGGCTTCTCCACCGTGTTTTCATCCCATGACTGGCACAATTACCGAAGGTATGGCGATTGTCCGTTACACTCTCTTATGCCATCCATACTTGCGAATCCAAAGGACGTAGAGTTTCACAGTCGACAACCAATTTAGCCAGAACGTTCAGATCGCATCGCTTTGAGTCAAACTTTGTTACTCGAAGAAGAAAGGATGACGAATGACTATCTCTGATCGAATCATAACCACGATAACCAAATAGTGAATCCCGGTACCAAGCGCAGAATAGCTCCCAGATATTCATCATTATGATGGGTGCGGGCTCACCATCCATATTCACGATAAACTCATCGCAAACAATGTCTAACGCAAGAAATAACCATTGCAAGAGCATTTGGTCCGGCAGGCGGATAGAATCTCGACCAGGATTGAAGTATGCATTTGATTGACGAGTGATGAATTGGAAAAAACGAACGTATGTCTCCTGACCGACCAAGCGTGCTTCACGACATACAGCGAGAATGCTAGGTGACTCTGAGACAACGCGGACTCTAGGGCCTCCCAAAACTATCTCAGGATATCTTGGATGCCGGACCAATTCTAGGACGCGTGGCTCGTTGGCTGCAAATTTCCAGATCATGACCCTGACCTCAGCAGGAAGCTTGCGGAATGCTGGGAAACCTGCATCTTTGATTTCTGCAACTTTATTGATTTGAGCCTTTTTCGATTGCGATCTGGTAACAGCCGGCATGATGGGCGATGGCCTTTGCTTGAAGTTATGTGAGACGATGATTATGCGCCGAACAAATGCGAGTTGCTTCTCCGATTGTTGCTGCCACAATGTATCAGCCAGTTTTCTCCGTTGCCCATTTGAAGTTTCGATAACATCAACAACTTGCCAGATGAAGCGATCTCCGTATCTGTAGGAATTGAGCAAAGATTCAGTTGACGGTTGGTTTGCTGGAGAGCTTCTCCCAGATGGAAGTTACTTGTCCAGAGCGCCAGAACGCGATCGCGAATTTTGATTTTGTATGCAAGTCTGAGGGTGGTTCTAAAGCGAAGCAGGAGAACCATCAACCTACAGCGACATCATAGGTTGCCGTTGTTCCTATAGTTGAGGTTTTGGAGGTTTTTGAGAGTAAGAGTTTGGGAGAAATTATCGAAGGATAGATCGGCGAAGGTTGTCCACACTAAAATAACGCCAATATCCTCAGAGCAGTGAATATCCAAGTTCTCCAAAGGTGCGGTATGCACAAGTGAATTACGGATCGCACGCAGCCCGATCTAGATACACTAGATAGATGGGCTTCTGACTTCAAACTCAGTGTCCCCGACATTCACCAGTCGAGTCATGGCTTTGGTCCCATGGAACCACGTTACATTGAATCCAACATTCTGTTCAAACACAAATAGTATAATATCGACTGCCTGAAGGTGTTCATTGCATGGACTAAAGTACTTTCATCACCACCCAGCTGCAATTAGCCTGGCCAAAGACTGCCATTTCTCACTCAATTCAAACCTAAGATGAAGATCATGATGATCTCCTGGCGAACGCAGAGCAGTGGCTGGGCTTCTTGACGTGTTAGAACAAGCAACATGGCTCGTTTTCATCTGCCAGGCGAATCAGTCAGTGAGGTGTCGAGGGTTTTGCCAGTCAAGGAGATGATTTTACCGCAAGAGATGTGCGGTTCTCGACAGAAACCTCATTGACCAACAAACTATCACAGACAAACTGCAACATCTCTGTAGGCCTGCGTCTTGACGAAAGAAAGCTACGTAATCAGCCAAACGCGGAGATTTACGTTCTGGTTATCCTTGGCCCTTGCCAATCTTTGTTGTTGGAAATTTGCAACGTGGGAATAATATCAACCATCCTATGAGTTAGGAGAGCCCATGCAGAGGAGAATCTGGCAGACAGCGGATTAAACTAAGACATGCATACACGGATTCTGGCGGAAAATTGCCTTGAATCCGCTGCGGAGAGGCTTTGTATCCAGAAAGCCTGCGGCGTCTACTTCCCCTGAACCGAAGCTGCGCTTCAAAGGGGCTATGATAAGCGTTCGCAGCGCATCTTTGCACATTACGAGTACGAAGAATGATGCAGCTAGCGTATATTCGATATCCCCTAACCGCCATTTCGAGAGGGTCGACTAGGACCGGGTCAGTTTTCGGCTCGTTTTGCCAGATAGATCAAAGACCGGTTGTCGTTGATCGGGATTAGACTGACCACGCTTCGGGATCCCCCCTAGTAACGGTCCAGTTCGAAGGATCGCACATATGGTTTCGGCCACTTATTGCCCCACTTGGAGTCAGAAGATGGGGTAACATCAACGTCGAAGCACCATTAGTCGTTCGACTTCAGCCGCGGCGTAGTTCTCCAACAACGTCGAACTAGTATCATAGGATGGATTGGGATTATTGAATGTTTCAAGGTGTGGATGGCAGTTCATCCGTTGTTGGTCCTGCTGTTGTTGGAGGGGTGAGATTTAGAAGTATGCGGTCGTTCCAATATATTCTAGAGACTTCCAAGCATGGTATTGATCGTTCTTACCGCAGCTTCCGCACAGCATTTAAGATCCCTGGTTGCATGGCATATGGTGACTGCTTAGCGCCGTATGCCAAGTTTGGGGATTCTGCGTGTGTGTCGCAGCTTACTGCGGCCATGTGGTACGGATGTTCTGCGACTTTAACAAGGTTTTCTGACTGTGGGTAAACTGGAACACGTGTGTGAGAGGCGTTGGAATCCAATATGAGGACGGGGATTGCACAAGATTGGCTGCCGGACCCTTGGGATGATTCCAACGGGCAACTCAAAATGTCGGCTCGGCCGTCTTCGGGCTAACACATGTCTCTTTTCTGTGGTATTTTGTGTCCCGAGACCCTCTTCGGCAACGGGCTATGTATTGCACCATGTTCTCTCCACTACATTACCTAAAGACATATTGCGGACAGATAAACAAGTGGCAATGCAGCTGACGAACATCAACAGACTCATGCATTGAGATTAGGCTCGAGAGCTGAGCTCTGGCTATTCATCTGCCACCAGCGGTGTATGGAAGTAATGTAAGTAAAATCCGAAATGTGGTGATTGTGGAGGAGGGCCGTGTTGGTAAGATTATCGTCGCCCCCACAATATGGCAAGGGAACTGTTGGTGTCCCGGTCCAAATAGGTCTAGCTTACTGGCTTTTCTGCAAGACCTCCACCTCGACCGGTAAACATCTGCACACCAAGTTGTGGCGCTACGATACCGACTGGTGAGACGGGTAGGGCAAAAAGAGCCACCTACGGAGTGAAGCTTCAATTGCCATAATGACAAAGATATCGGCGACCAGCAAGGATGGAATGTTAGAAGTACAAAGCAAGCAACCCTGTTTTCAACTGGACAAGGAGTTCAGCGGCTTTTATCCAGTACGGATACAAGGGTCTGCCTACCCGAAATTATTATTATACTACCTACTGATACTACTTGTACACGAATTAGATGCCTGATATCCGAATGTCGGCAAGGAGGGGTGCATCAAAACCCCCCCGACGCCGACTCGATAATTTTGTCAGTCGATTGAACTGATTAATGGATGGAGACTATGTTCGGCGATATTGATTGTGGCGGACCGTTTCATGCATAGCTCCGTAGCGATGCTTGCATTTGATGTTCGCAGAAATTTGTCGTGGATGATTAAGGCTCCTCGGAAACTTCAGAACATCGTTGTATTATCCATATCTTAGGACGGTCGAGATTATTCGGTGACCTCCTGGGGCACCCTCGTCCTTCTGCCTGCAACTGACTTTGATCTCCTCCTTCCTTCTGTCAACCTCAAAGCACTCCCCGTAAAGTCGTTTATCCTCAGGAATGTTTCCTTCCTCGTCCATCCCTTCGTTTTCAAGTTGGATCTTCCAAGCAGCAATCCTAGCTACTATCCGACTATCCCATGCACCTTCCCTTCGATGGAAGCAAAGCAGTAGAGATAATGCTTCGTCTCTTAAAGATGGACAGTTGCGGCAGTCCATTACCACGCAGTAGAGTGGAATTATTGTACGAATCTCAAAGTCAAAGTATGGTTTTTCTGGTAGCAGTTAGTATGTAGCAGACGAAAATCTAGAAAAACATACCTGTAGCCAAGCGTATTTCGTAATCAATAATGTTCCTAGAATATTCCACGAAGAATCTAAAATATCGGAGAAGGCCATCCGTAGATGTTTGCGGTGTGTTAAGACTGGTGACGAGATTTATGAGCAGTAGCAATCCTCGCACCCTCAGCGAGCCAGGTTGCAGTATTGGGTGTCTGGTTTCATCAACCTTTTCTGGCAGATTTGCCATGTATCGGCAGTAGGCTTCATCCCATTTGGTCAACTGGTCAACAAAATACCTTCTCAGCCCCAGTGCAGCACGAGGAATCTTTCCCCTTGGCGTAAACCTAAATTTGAATATTTCCAGATAGAAGTTCGATGCCCGCTTAACAAGAATAGAAAGACTTCTAATAGCCTCGTCCTGAGTCGAAAAACATTCAGGAACAGACATCTGCTCCTTATCGAATATGGCCCTGCGATAGGAAAACACCGAGTCGAACCCCATCGCCGAATAATTCTGGTTGTCGAGATGCATGAGAACACTCGCGTATCTGGAATCCAGACTTGCTTCAGATGGCGAGTCGGGTGTATTCGTAAGTAGTGCTCGAGCGCATTGCATGTGAGACGTTGCTAATTCTCGGTTTCCGAAAAAGCAATCGAAGTATGCCAGTACCAGACACGATACGAACAAAGTCCTATTGGCATTCTTCGACCCTTTGGAGACTGCGATAAAATCCCTCAGTGCTCGAATTGCTTTGCCATACTGACGTAAAGCAAACTGCTCATGGACTGGCTGGGATTGCGGGACGTCAAGTCGAAAGCTTTTCACGAGTGCGGAGACAGCAACAATACCATGGCGTATGCATGGCGATGTGTGACTCTCGGGGAGAACTGCTTCGTTCCAAAAGAACGAATCGATCAGCATGGATTTGCGATATGCATCGTCCAGGACCATTCCATATGGATCCGTTGACGTGGAAGCGGCAAAATCTTGGAAGTAAAGTTGTTCTTGCTCGTCGAGCTCAAGATATGAAGGCTCCAAATGCGATAGTGAGGGTGGCGCCGGTCTAAGAGGAACCAGAACATGTCGGACAGTCTCCTTTTTCTTTGCTACCGGTGCCTGGATAGCATAACCACGACATCTGATACCGGAATTGGTGCAGCGAAAGCAAGCCGGTTTGCCTTCATCACACTTCAATCGTCTGAACCTGATAGCGAAGAAGATCAGCACACACACTCGAAGAGATACGTAAACCACTCACTTGCACGTAACGCATCCGGATCTAACTTTTGGCTTGGAAGCCCTTCTTCTGACATAATTTGATAAGTCGCTCATATTCGACACCGACTCCAGACAACGTAAAGTAATCACTAGTTCACAAACTGCTGGATTCTGGAATCATGCGAGGTGCGTGCGGGAAGGGTAAAATTTACGGTTCTATAATGTAGTTGCATCTCCATGCCACAGCTGATGCAACTGGTTGGTTCCCTGGCTGAGCTTCGCGGCTAGGTTAAGGCACGGGGTTAGCAAACAAGACATATCGTTGAGAAAGGCAGTTCAAAGTGTGAAACCGTCTTTCTCTGACGTGCAATAAGCAGGGCTCGAGGCAGGGATAAGTATTGCTCTGTAAATTGGTAGGGAGAAAAAGGAAGCCTTGTCCTCACGCATGGCCCGGCAGGCCAGTAAGCGATGTATGTCAGACCCAGAAGTGACCAGATGTTCAAGGGGCCCTGGACAGCATCGAATATTGGCGAATGAAAAGGCCGGATTCTATGATTAGCTCTCCTTATCACCGATTTATACAGTAAGCTTTGCTTTGCACAGTAATCTGTCCAATAAGCACACGGAGTAGATGTTGGAAGCAATCCACTAAGCATAAAGGTTGGAAGCAACAGCAGCTTGTGGCTCGGTGGTCAGGAAATGCTGATGCATTCGAAGCATGGCTGGTGGTTAGTACTTGGTAGTTCCTCGAGTACTGGCTTAGATCCAAAGACCAGGTGTGTCTTCCAGAAGGAGTAAGCAGCTTGGAGAAGATAGATCCTCCATTTCGTTGGTCGGAGATACTCAGAGGAGTTACTCAAAGACTGCGCCAATGTGGGCGGGGGAGGCGACACAACTAATGCGAAAAGGTCTGGGAAAGAATAGCCGCTCGTCGTAAACCGAGATACCCATGGTCGTTTGCAACCAAGTGCTATTATTGGTCCTGTCTATGTAGAATCTGATTGGCGGCGACATGCGATAGCGCCAACAGCAAGGGACGATTACTGTCAAAGGCCGACCGGCGCGGAATAACTATTCCCCAGTCGGGCAACTTCTTTTCTTTGACCCCGCGATTCGCACTGGAAAACATTGGCTTATGCAAATTTGCGACAAGATTTCCTTTTTTCTCTCGGACGTGGACCCGAACTCCCACACATACAATTGATCAAGTATTGGATTTGCTCAACATGGCGGAAAACATCTATGACGAAATCGAAATCGAGGACATGACCTACGATCCAGTTTTACAAATCTACCATTATCCATGCCCGTGTGGCGACCGCTTCGAAATTGGGATCGCTGATTTAAGGGATGGTGAAGATATAGGCGTATGTCCAAGTTGTAGCCTGATGATTCGAGTCATCTTTGAAGTGGTAAGTCAGTCTTGTATTCTGGTTGAATTTGGGAGAAACGATCGGCATGGTTGGATAGAGCAGGGCATACGGCGCCACTGGCCTTTTTCCACGAGCTTCTGCTGACTCTGAATTTAGGATGATTTACCCAAGCCAGAAGGTGACCAAGGTGGTGCGCAAGTCGCAGTTTCGACATGATCCGAAGTCAGAGAATTGCAACACATAAGGTCAGAGTCATCGGTGGGCAGGCTAGTCATATAAAGTGCCTTGCGCGCCGTCGAATAATCCGGTCAAGTCATGGCTGAAATCCGCACAACGCCAGCACTTCGAAGCGCTGCTCAATGCCACCGATGCTCTCGGCAGTCGATCTAGTTCGTCAAGACAATGTGAAGGACAAATGCTGGGACAATCATGTCGTAGCAGGCAAAGCAAACATGAAGCGGGTTGCTAGGTCACCGAACTGTTAGATCACCGAACTGATCGAAAGCCACTGATTACCTGCGGGAGCAGAAGACGGGATGAGACGATTCGCTCAGTATTGTACGTCGGGTTCAAAGCCATAGCAATACTATATCATGGTAAATTCCGGAGATTCCAATATCAATCGTATCAAATACTCAAAGATCCACAAGAACTAACCTCCATCGCTATTAAGAAGTGTAAGGAACATGTACTACTTTCTCAAGCTTCCATGAAACTTTGCATCGTGAATCTGGCAAAAACACCATCCCATATCCATTTTGATATCCGTAACTTGCAAGAAGTGTCTCTTCCACCCTTTCCATTTACATGTCTCATCAACTCTAACCGTTTAATCCTCTCCCTGCATTTCCGGCGTGTATGAGCGAGAAAGATCGACACCAACTTCCTTCAGCAACAGCTCATTCAAGGAGCTTCCATCTCTCAAGTAAATCCACTCGCCTTCACCTGTACCTTCCTTTGAGTCTTGTCCTTCACTAGTGACCACGAAATCGTAGCGCTTAGGCCCTGATATTGGGGACGAAAGCCAGATCTGTTTGTTTGGTGGTTGCTTGTTGATTACATACGTGCCGATGGGTGGGAAAGTCAGATTGAGGACTCCAGCCTTTGTATGTCGCCGTTAGCTTAAGCTTGTTGAAAAGTTCGCATTATCACTACGAGGCACATACACTGTACTCAACATCAACATCTTCTCTCTCCTCTTGTAATTGCTCTAGCTTCTCAACCACCATATTCATGTATTCCTCTGACAGTTCCTGATACTGCGCTGCAGTGAGCTCGGCCGCCTGCTTGTGAGGGGTATTGCTTTCTGGCTCATGTGGTTGCGGATCCTCAGACTCGGGCGTTATGCCTTTTCGCACTCGATTCGTATACGTGAGTGAACGGATTGGCCCGGATCTGAAGATGGGACGCGCCAGGGTAATTGCGCTATGGGGAGCGACGGCGGAGCGGAGGAGTGATGGTTGTTGATTATGCACAAGGCGTACGGATCCCCGCAGAAACTTCGTGAGAACCGCGCGAACCATTTTGTTGCTTTGATTGGTATGAAAAGGTGGTACAAAAGAATTAAAAGGATGGAGACTATGAACTATCAATGTAATTGAAATCACGGTTTCGCCGAGAGTATCTGTTTGTTCAAGGTTCTACGAAGCTTGGGTTGAAGCTTTCGAGCTACCCCACGTTTCGCTAAGTGGGCCGGACGGGACGAGAAATGCCGACTTCATGTTCGTCTTGGCCCAGCCTTCCTGCATCAGCCTTCCCGTAATCAAAGAGTGTGAGGAGATACTTCAACACACCAAAGCCACGATGATCAACGCTGTCTTGGTTTTCAACAATGCGGGACAACCGCGTCTTACAAAGTTCTACACTCAACTGGTAGGAGAACCCCGCTATATCAACCGAAAGGTCTATTAGTTAACAGCAAGCCTAGGAAACATCCGTTCAGCAACGACTGATATCTGAAATCTTTACACTCGTTTCGAACCGCCCTTCTGGCTCCTGCAACTTTCTTCCTCTTCCACCGCTGCTCGCTTCCTCCTCGACCTCCAAGTCCGACTCCTCTCCGCACAACGACGTCCCATCCCTGGTGACTTATCGTCACTATGCTACCTTGTACTTCATCATAATATCTACGTCGACTGAGTCGCCTCTTGCCTTGATAGACCTGATACAAGTTTACGTGGAGGCTTTGGACAGACTGTTTGAGAATGTCTGCGAGCTGGATTTGATTTTCAACTTCGAGATATTGCATGCTACGCTGGCAGAGATGATTGTTGGCGGGGTGGTGATTGAGACACAACTGGAGAGGGTCGTGGAGGGGGTGAGGGCACAAGGGAAAGTGGCGAAGAGGCCAGTAAATGAAGGGAGGGGAGGTGCCTTGAGTGGTATGGGGATGGGAGGGAATTTTGCCTGGGCAGGGAGGTGAAATATTGTGTTGTACAGAGATCATTCAACTCTACCCAATATCACACTCTCACACGAGCCGGAGAGGACAGAAGCTAGGGAGTATCAAGCTGCGCAACCGCAATCACGCCTACAGTACTTTTCGAGTACATGCGCTTCTAAGACTTCAAGCGCTCAAAAGATGGCAGAGGATTGTCAGACAGCGGCGGAGAGAGGTATACGGGAGGTTCGAATGTTTCGACGACAACCATTTCTACGACAGTCGAAGAATTCAAGAGAGGAGTGTCAATGTTCCTATGGAGCTATGCTCTGCTCTTAAAGCCCGCCCAAATACCATTATGGTATATCCATAACCAACGCCTTGCAATGTGGTAGAAAGAATGTACTAGTTAGTGATGAAATGGCACAAATCATTTCCTTGCGTCCACTACTGGTGATGCACTATTCGGTTGTTCGACACGTCTGCGTACTGTATCCCTCGTTAAAGTCGAATCTGTAAGGCCGAAGAACCATTTTCGAATCTAGAATCTGTTAGTGGATGATTCGGTATTTTGCACAAGAATATGACCATACTCCATCGAATGGCGAATGCGCAGAAGCCGAACCCTTACTCCAATCTGCGAACAGCACTCCGTAGACAATCACAACTATATTTGCTGTAATTAGTAATGGTCCTCCATTGCTCGAAGCGCTGCTTACAAAGGATGGACCCCAATTGAACGATCTTGACACCCTTCGTCCATCCAGGTCTTGCCCACTTTAGCTTTGCTCTCCTCTTATATCTTCGTTCCAGACGGAATTGATGTTTCTGCGAAAGTTTCGCAAAATCGGGAGGCCATAACCGCTTTGCTTTGTAGGGGTTCTGATATATGTCGAAAGGTATTTTAGATTGAGTCTGCTGCGCAGCTCTTCGTGCGATTGTCCAGAACATTTCTGCCGGCGAGCTTTTTGAACGAGCTCTTCGACGCATCCGCCAAATGCGCCAGACGTACTTGCGGGAAAATATTGATGCCTTAATATAAAGGCCTTGATGCGTCAACCCCACCACCCGCAATTTGTCGAGGTGAGTCGAATTTCTATGCGAACTTTTGGTGAGTCAATGTAGGTTTGGACAAAAACATACATACTCTCTGAAAAGATACTGGACAAGTTGTTGTCCAACTATCTAAATCATGGCAGCTGTTGAAGCCACTGCGAAGGCTTTGGAGAATGCCACAATCTCCAAGACCAAAGAGTTGAAGGGCGTAAGTACCCCTCCATTCTCAAATATCAGAGTCGTCTAACCATGCCTTTGTGATTATAGACAGAGAAAAGAGATACCCTCGTTGCAATCGAGAAAAAGTACCAAGCACAATGGGAGAAGGATGGCGTTTTCCAACCGGATGCTCCTTCGACTTCCGAAGTACCCCTCCATTCAATATCCGCCGCTGAGTTGCGCGAGCAGCACCCTAAGTTCTTTGGCACGATGGCCTACCCCTACATGAACGGCACTTTGCACGCTGGGCACAGTTTCACTGTCAGCAAGGTCGAGTTCACGGCTGGTTTTGCGCGTATGCAGGGAAAGAGGACTTTGTTCCCTATGGGTTTCCATTTGACAGGATTGCCCATCAAAGCATGCGCAGACAAACTTGTGAACGAGGTGAAGCTGTTCGGTAAGAACTTCGAAAATTACAAGGAGGAGGAAGAGGTTGTGGATACAAAGACAAGCACGCCAACCCCAAGCACACACCACGAGGATGTTACAAAATTCACAGCAAAAAAGGGAAAGGCCGCCGCAAAGGTGGTCAAGATGAAGTACCAGTTCCAAATTATGAGAGCTTTGGGAATTCCGATGGAGAAAATTCATGAGTTCGCAGACCCTCATCATTGGGGTGCATACTTCTCGCCGCTTTGCAGACAAGACTTAACGAACTTCGGTGCACGTATCGACTGGAGAAGATCTTTCGTCACCACCGACGCCAATCCATATTACGATGCCTTTGTTCGATGGCAGATGAACCGTCTCAAGGAGCTTAAGAAGATTAAGTTCGGAAAGAGATACACAATTTACTCGCCAAAGGACGGACAGCCATGTATGGATCACGATCGAAGCGATGGAGAAGGTGTTGGACCCCAAGACTACACAGCCTTAAAATTGAAGGTCAAGGAATGGGCACCAGAAGCGGCAGCTGCCATTAAGGGCAAGGTCCCGGACGATGCAGATATTTTCTTCGTGCCTGCGACACTTCGACCAGAAACTATGTATGGACAGACTTGTTGCTTCGTCGGTCCAAAAATCGTATACGGAGTTTTCAAAGTCTCAGAAAAGAGTTATTTCGTCATTACCGATCGTGCAGCGAGGAATATGTCATACCAAGATATCTTCCCTCAAAATGGAACGGCAGAAAAGGTAGCAGAAATTGTAGGCTCGGCATGCGTTGGTACGCTTGTTGAAGCTCCTCTTTCAATTCACACAGCAGGTGTCCGAATTCTTCCTATGGAATCGGTGCTCCCAACAAAGGGTACTGGTGTTGTAACATCTGTTCCATCAGACAGTCCAGACGATTACGCTACGGTTACAGATCTTGCCAAGAAAGCAGATTATTATGGCATCAAAAAGGAGTGGGCGGAGTTAGAAATCGTTCCTATAATCAGTACTCCATCATACGGAGATCTTGCAGCGCCGTTTTTGGTCAAGAAGCTCAAGATTGCTTCACCCAAAGACAAGCAGAAGCTCGAAGAGGCGAAAGAGCTTGCTTACAAAGAAGGCTACTATCAAGGTACCATGGCTATCGGAGAATTTAAGGGCGAGAAAGTCGAGGTAGCCAAACCCAAGGTTAGGCAACAACTTATTGATGCTGGTCAAGCATTCGCGTACTCCGAGCCAGAACGAAAGGTTACTAGTCGATCGGGAGACGATTGTTGCGTTGCATTGATGGATCAGTGGTATCTTGACTACGGAGAGGATTCGTGGAAAAAGACTGCTCTTGAATACGTTGATAATGGCTTGAACACGTATTCACCAGAGACGAAGAACGGATTCGAGGGTGTTCTCAACTGGCTCAATCAATGGGCATGTGCTAGAACTTACGGACTTGGTTCGAAGCTCCCTTGGGATCCTCACTTCTTGGTTGAGAGTTTGAGTGATAGTACCATTTATATGGCATACTACACAATCGCTCACTACCTCCATACAGACATCTTTGGTCAGAACCAAGGTCTTGCTAAAATCAAGCCGGAACAAATGACTGACGAAATATGGGACTATGTCTTTGCCCGCCGGGAACTCAGCGATGAGATTTTGAACGACAGCAAGATTCCTAAGGAAACACTCGCATCCATGCGCAGAGAATTTGAGTACTGGTACCCACTTGATCTCCGAGTATCTGGAAAGGATCTTATTCCTAACCATCTTACTTTCTTCCTCTACATTCATCTTGCCATTTTCCCACCTGAGTACTGGCCAAAAGGTGTACGTGCCAATGGTCATTTGCTCTTGAACGGTGAGAAGATGAGTAAGTCAACCGGTAACTTCATGACTCTACACGACATGATCAACAAGTACGGTGCAGACGCAAGTCGTATTGCCTTGGCCGATGCCGGAGATGGAGTTGCAGATGCGAACTTCGAAGAAGACGTTGCTGATAACAATGTTCTACGTCTTTTCACTCTCAGGGAATGGTGTGAGGAGATGGTCAAGGAACAAGATAAACTCCGAACTGGCGAGAAGAATGACTTCCTGGATGCTCTTTTCGAGAATGAAATGAACGCCATTGTTCATGACTGTTATCGACACTATGAAGCGACCGACTACAAGCTTGCTCTTAAATCCGCCCTTTACGACTTTACAGGTGCTCGAGACTTCTACAGAGAAGCAAGTATTGCTGCCGGAGTCAAGATGCACAAAGATCTTATCTTCCAATACATTGAACTCCAAGCCCTTCTCCTCACAGTCATCGCCCCTCATTGGTCTGAATACATCTGGCTCGAGGTTCTTCACAAGCCTTCTACAATTCAAAATGCTCTATACCCTGTCGTTCCCGCCCCAGTCGCCTCCCTCACTGCCGCTCGTGACTACGTCCGCTCTACGTCTTCAAGCATCACTTCCGCCGAAGCAGCCCAACAAAAGAAGAAAGCTAAAGGGAAAGACATTGGCTACGACCTCAAGAAGCCCAAGAAGCTTACCATCTTCTCTGCTGCCAATTTCCCAGCTTGGCAAGAGAAATACATCGATCTTGTACGCGAAGCATGGAATCCAGAAACGAAGACCGCGAACGACAAGGAGTTAAATGGAAAGATTGCCAAAATGGGAGAGATGAAGAAAGCAATGCCATTTGTTCAGATCTTAAAGAAAAGATTACAGCAAGGGGAGAATCCAGAACAGGTCTTTGAACGTAAATTGGCGTTCGACGAGAAACAGACATTAAAGAACATGGTACCGGGATTGAAGAAAGCAGCGGGATTGAGTGTAGTGGAGTTAGTGGTGGTTGTCGGTGAGGAAGGCGGAAAGAAGGGAATTGTGATTAGTACAGAGGGTGGAGAGGACAGAGATTATGGTAATCTGCCAAGTATGGCAGATTCGGCTGTTCCTGGTGTACCAACTTTCTTGTTTGAGAATGTGGAGGTTTGATTTCAACATGTCAGGAATGTAAGTGCTCGAGCGACGAGACCGGAAAATTCAACGAATAATGAGATAAGACAAGATCAAAAGACGAAGATAAATTAGAATCAATGTCTGAATGAGAATATGTTACTCAATTTGCGCGTACGTTTATTTCTGAGAGCAAAGTTTCGAACGTCGGGAGTTGAAGGCTGGGTGCCACATTCCTCGGGTGGATGCGGATGGATGTGGATGTGGATGGATGAAGAACGGATGCGGCATGACAGAAGGTAATGTAGGCTGCTTGGGAAAGAGGCTGTCAACTCCACTACGTGATGACTGGTGGATAGTACTTCTTGCCGTGCTCATATGTGTGTTTAGATAGAATGGGTAAGTATCAGTGGTAAAATGGCGCTCATCATATCCGTCGGCTTGCTTTCGCTAGTCTTGATCTTCTCCAATTCGCCGGGCTGTCACCACTTTCGCACAGGAATGCGGGTGGCTTGGAGTGAGCGACGCGAACAGATGAATATCTAACCAAGAAAATGCAGAAGTCCTCACACCCCATGCGACTGTGCCAGATAAATACGAATGCAGGACGGAGTACTGAATGACATAATTCTAACAGTGGGTGAGGTAGAAGTGAAGTATTCTCCTTTCCATAACCGTCGTTCTAGCGGCCCTTCCAAAAATAGCACAACTTTTCAGTACAACAACCGTTTTCAATTTATCACTATACAGCCTGCATACGTTCCTGATTGTTCGCATCAAATAACTTCTTTGCTTTGTTGCCATCTTCCCTCATACATCATCGTTTTGAAAGTCTTCCCCTCCTTGAACCGGATTCAAAATCGACTTCCGCAACCATGACCTTCACCACAGTGAACAGCAACACTCCGCTATCGTTGACCCCAATCTTTCCGCACGCAGTATCAAACGTGAATAAAGAATCGTACTAGAGAATGAGATTTTGTATATAACCAAGCTATCCACAATTCCCATCCCATAACCTGATTAATTCTGTGAAGCTCTTCCAGTCGTTTTCTCATCACATCTAGATCTCAAGATAGATATCTGCAGCTTTCCGCCACACAGCACCTAAAATCATAACAAGAAAACAAAAATCAGACCTTGATATCTCAGCAATAATGCGTTTCAACACCCCCATCCTCCTCGTGAGCGTCATCGTCTTCGCCTCAGCCCAAGACACCGACTCCCTCGACGCTCTGGGACGTCCTCGCACCAGCACCAGCACCACCACTGTCCGCACAACTACCAGCAGCAGCTCAAAAACCTCCGTCACGACCGTCACTCCCACCACAACCGTGACTCCCAGCACCAGCCACAGCACCACCATCACCACCACCTCCCGAACCTCAACCTCATCGACTTCCTCCGGCCGAAGCACCAGCACCGATTCCGGACGCAACGAAACCACCACCATCGTCCCCCCTCCTCTCACCCCCACCTCCATCCACAACACCACCACCTTGCCACCCTTCACCACCCCTGGAAACATCACAACCATCAACCCACCTCCTCTCACCCCTACCACCGGGACCGAGACCCGTCGTACCGACGCTTCGATCGTTATTACCACATCTCTCACCAATGTGAACCCGCCCATCATCGCTACTACCAATTTGCCGCTTGTCCCCCTCATCACTACCTTCACGTCAAACGGAGTCGTGGTTACGAGCACCCGGCCAAATGGGGGTGTGGTTGTTAGTGGGTCCACGGTCCCGGTTGAGAGCGTGACTGCTGCGCCTACGCAATTTGCCGGTGGAGCGAATGCACTTCAGGAGGGAAGTTGTGTGGTTGGATTGGTGGCGTTTGCTGTTGGTGGGCTACTTTTGTTGTAGTTGGGTTTGATTTGATTTGGTTGTTAGTTCTTTGGTTTTTCGAAATTGGATTGTGTTTGTTGGATATGGATGGTGTATTTCATTATGTTGAAGATATGATTTGGCTTGGTGTTTGTCCTTTCCTTCTAGTCTTGCTTTGAGATGGAGTTTTGAATTTTTCTTCTCGCTGTTGTGTTTTCATATGGGGTAAAATACTATCTAATGAATGGGAAGAAGAGTAATGTGGATGATTGGCGCGGTAAATACATGGTCAAAAATTCATTGATGTAGAAATCCATCCCTCGATGCTGTGACTACATGCTGCGAATGAAACTGCCTTGGCTAACTATGTGCGAGGCATATGCCTCCAACTGGATGCATGTGAATAGCTTTAAACATTGCAAGAGAGAAAGATATCGCTTGCATAATTGGAAAGAACAGGATTGGTATCACACAAAGCGAGCCGTGAGAGCGTCGGCACAAGAACAGGAGATTCACGCGTGTAACAAAGCAGACAAAAGGCGGATGATCTTGGAACCCATTCATTCATTTCTAAAGCTAAGATTTGCAAACAAAACGTTGTTCGTTAAGAACCAAGGAAAATCTTGTGCATTCAGACCTACCGTCATAACGCGTCTTTATAATCATTTCAGCATAGGTAACATACCTTAATCCAACGGTTGTCGATGTAAATCTAGCACTGGTTGAATGTTAGTTAATGCTCTGAAATATAATTCAAATCAAACAGTAGCAAAAACAAATGTAATCAGACAGCAGTTGGTAACTTTTTTTGTCCACATAGAGGATTACAGAACAGGTCTGTGAATAAGGTATATCATCATTTTACAAGCATCTTCAACCAACAAAAAGAAAAATAAATTGCTTACCATTGAACAGGTCATTCCCGTTTTCTCTTCTTGAAGAATGAATCCATTGTCGTCTGAGAAGACTCATGTTTCAAACTTCCCAAACCACCTCGAGTCTTCTTCAGACCTTTCAGATGTTCCTGACTGTTGATAGATTTGATAATGAGTAGCATGTTGGAGAGATCTTTTCCTTTGGTGGAACTTTCTGGGGTAGATGCTAGGTCCGACGGCGTCTTTCCAGATATTATTGGGTTGGTTGGCAGACTGAGAGACTTCTCAATGGCAGCTGGAGGTATTGAGGTAGCTTGCGCCGGGCCCTGCTCTTGCACAGATCTGATCTCCAAGTTCAGATAACCTGTGTTCGCCCAACCACCAAGGTGCTCCAATCCATATTCGTTAGTCTGCACACCTTTATCAACGGACACATTTTTCCTTTGAAAACGCCTCAAGAGGGTTCTCCATAAATGTGATAGGATTATCCCATGAGCAACGACCACAATTGAATTTTCATCCAAGGTCTTCTCAAGGGAATTGACGAGGTAGTCATCAATGAACTGAGCCATTCGTGCATTCATCGAATCCTTTGATTCCACGTCCTTGAAAGCAGGATCATTTCGATGTGCTTTTCCCGCAGACTCCTTGGCTTCTCTGGAGCGTTCTAGGAACGTCTTGCCTTCATAGTAACCGAAGTCTTGCTCACGAAGAAGCTGTAGCTTTGTCACTTCGCGTGGTGCATGTCCTTCATCTTGAGCAATGCGGATAGCCTCTGCAGTTTTGTAGGCGCGTTGTAAATTGGAAGAATAGATCTGTGAAATCTTGACATCGGTAGCAGCGAGATGGGTACCAAGCCTTTTTGCTTGGAGAACGCCATGGTTTGTCAATGCAGAATCTGTCACACCAGCACTTGAGAAATGTTAGCCGGAAATTTTGCTTCGAAGTGAGTGGGCTGGACATACTATACACTAGCAACATTGTGTACGGTCTCACCGTGTCGAATTAAGAACAATCTCATCCCGCCATATGGGAGAGGGGAGACGCGTTGTTCAAAGAAAAATCATGATTGTAGAAAAGAAATTGAAGTAGAAAAACATGTGGTGCGAAAATTTTCTAATGATCTCATTTGGCGAAGAGCTTAGTCATGATTGCGCTAAGCCAATATTTGAAAATCCACGACCATTGCTACGCTCGACCATGCCTTCATCATCCGGAGTCTGCCAATTTCTATTTATGTAACTCAAATCGGCGCTGAAGCGTAAGATGAAGACTTACTATTGATACTCCTGGCCGAAGTTCCTGGAAGTGGCACCCCTTATGACTTGTACCGAGCTCACACGCCCAGAACAAACGGGGCGCGTTCAGTGGACTAGAGAACGAGCTGCCTCTGTTGTGGAGCTTGAGACTCTCATCTTGCTAGATATATGATTGGAGCTTGATGACCGGAAAGTCGTTTCTAGAGCTAGACTTATATGCTGAGATGCGTTCCAGCTGGTAGGCCAGCCTACTCCAAAGGTCTGCTTGATTGCTTGTACCTGAAAAGGACATCTAGATGCTTGAGTCAGGGCCGATGCAGACAGAATCCGTGTCAGATGAGAAACAGTCGATAGCTCGACCTGAAATTCATAGCAGCGTTCATTCGCGACGCGCCGAGATCTTATGAAGGCTGCGTAGTGCTGAGTTTCACTACCTCCCAGTTTTCTGTTAACATGCAGCGTGGCGCATCTATCATTTTGCTCAGGAAACACATTACCATACCCTTGAGTGCTCGTGGCAGGTCTTTGTGTAGGAGAAGCTTCAACGACTACATACGTCTGCTCAGAATGCATCATCATAGTTGCTCTCTCTATAAATCGCTCGAGGTCCTCCAATCTGTGCTCTAGATGCTCCATAAGCTTCCTATGAGCTACTTCTGGAGGCTCCTTGACCCATCATCAATGGTTGAACTCTTGTGACACAATGAAATGATTCTGGGTATCATTCTTTGGACCTTATTGCGTTTTGACATGATGTCCTCTTCGTTTGGTATTTGTTTGGTTCTTCCGTCTGGGGAGACACAGCTCTCTGGGCGCTCGTCGCATTGTTCCCTGAACTCGCTCGATTAGAAGTGTCTTGCTCTGTTTGGTAGATGAATGTCTGTATGAATGACTTTGTAGTTTAGAACTCCAGTCTGCTCATACAAACTACTCCTACGAGCCACATCTTTGCAGATCTACTATGCAACTGCTGTACCTTTCTTTGTACTTCCAGATCAGTTTCAGACTATGTTTGTTTGATCCAAGTGTTTCCACATATATGACACTTAGAGAGAACTGATGCCGACCGCAGTATTTGGAATCCTGGATGCCTCAGTATGATCCTATGAATATTCACTACCACATCGGGGTGCCTGAACCCGCACCTTCCCCAACTCAACAACTTACAGAATACTGCACCACTTACACAAGTCCACCAAAACACGCTCCTGGTACATTTATTTTGTTTGCAAAAGACTCTTCCATACTTACCCTACCTCGCTACAAATTTTCAGAACGAAATTCCGATGTAAGTTGACTTCATTTCGTTCCTGGGTTTCACTTTTGGGAGGTTCATGTTTGGCGACGGTCCAACGTTCGGGGAATGGCACTTCACTCGAACAGCAAACCAAAAACTCGCTTCATCCACCATCGGTTAGCCGCGTTTAAACATCACCAGTGAACATTCTCAACTTCGATGTCCGTCACTGGATCCCTGGCGCTCCTTCCTGATACTTTGACACCTATTCCGAGACCAAATATATTCTTTCTTTATCGAATGATAGCAACATCATACAGCTGTCACGTTACAAAGTTTTCGATATTCGCGGCCTAAATCCCGTATCGCAGCAAGATATACACTTCCTCCGGGACGTGGTCTATCACTGTCATTCTCCTAAAGCATTGTTATTCGTACTACTCACTAACACCCTCCAACAGAAGAGAACATCCAACCCTACACTTACCTATCAATACCTAACATAATACAAAATCACCCATTGATATTCAGTTAAAGCATACACAATGTCCGAAGATACGACCCCACAAGATGGTCCGGACAATCCAACCAACAGCTCTAGAAGCATCTTCGGTCCAGCAACATTCTCATTCTCACTAGCAACAACCATAGTCGAAAGCACCGGAAGTATTTTGGGTACGCCTACAGTCCAACCAGCAGTGACCGCAGTCAACAGTGGCGGAAGCATTTTTGATACACCTAAAATCCCACCAGCAACAACCTCAATCAACACCCCCCGAAGTATTGTCAGTCCAGCTGCAATCCCACCAACAACAAGCATAGCCAACAGTCCCGCCGCTAATGACCAAACTCCTCACCCCAGCCCTGCAACCACCATCTCCCCCCACCTCAATATTGAGCGCACGCCATCTCCCACACCATCATCTTCTTCCTCACGCTCAAGCAGTCCTTCCTCACCCCTCCCCAATTTCCACGCTCCGGCCGTCCCTGCAATCGAAACTTTCTCGTTCAGCAATTGCCTTTACCACCTAGGCACCACCCTATCCTCCAAACGGCGCGCTGCACGCATCGGCCAACAAAAGAGAAGAGGAACTGCTATATGTGATCTTGATGATAGCGGAACGTATGATCCCAGAGAGGAGCAACTAGCGCGGACTGCGAAGACTAAGACTGGGAGTGGAGGGAGAAGTAAGAAATCAAGTGGTAGTGATAACAAGGGCGCTGTTGCGTCTGCAGTAAGCAGAGATTCACGGGAGAAGAAGGGAAAGGTTGAGGAAGTTCGAAGTCCGGGTCTGATCACATTCAGACTGAAGAGTGATGAGGGACGTCAATACTTGAGGAGTCTACCAGCTGGATGTAGCGGTCTTCGAGCAGAAGAACCAAAGGAACCTTTGGGGAAGAGGAAGAGGGTTAAGACCGCGCATAATAAACGGTATGCTTGCTCTCTCTAGTTATATGTTCATCCGCAATGTACTAACATATATTAGCTCTGATGACCTAGCGCTTGAAAATCTAACTATCGGCCATCCGCAATATCGGGCATGCAAGTCTTGTTTCCTGTCCGGAGATGACGAATGCACGCTCATCGAGTATGGCAACGAGTATCCATGCGCAGCATGCGAAGATGCGGGCGTTGATTGCGAGTTGATCAATCCTCCTGAGGTCAAACGATCTTGTGAGGGATGTAAGGGAAAAAGGGTTACCTGCTCATTCAAGTATGATGGGGGCATAGGAACCAATGCGTGTGAGAGGTGTGCGGAGACGGGAGAGAAATGTATTGCAGGTCCTAGTGCGGGTGGCCGAAGAATGAATGATGTTTTGGGAGTGGAGGATAAGAACAAGGAGAGAGAGGGAGAAAGGCTTGAGAGAGGAAAAGGAAAAGAAATGGTACTCAAAGGCAAGGAGCCCCACAAAAACCACCAACTTCAAACTCAACCCGCCACCGCTACCGCCCGCCAAACTGTTTCTACCAAGAAACAAAAGCCCCAACCAAGGAAATATGTCGCCTGCAACGAATGTCGCGACCTCGGAACCCGCTGTTCCTTAAAACCCGAAGACAGCGGCCCCTGCACCAAATGCCGAAAACAATCCCAAGACTGCACCTTTACCCTCCTCTCCACCAAAACCAAAACCAAATCCAAATCCTCATCTGCTCAAAAATCCCAGCCTCTTCCCTTATCCCCCGTTTGCACAGACGAAGACCGCACCCACGCCATCGTCACCGACTCTCTCAGTCTCCGCGACTCCGAATGGCGAACCACCGATCCCACTGCTCGAAAACGGAATCGCCGTTCGAGAAATAAATCCCAATCCGGCATTCAACCCACCACCATCCTAACCTCTTTCTCCCACCCTATAATCTTCAATTGGAATCCACCCGCGCAGTCCTCTCCACTGGTAACTATCCTCCCCTGCACCTGGCACAGCAATCCCTTTTTCGGGTTCTGGGGGTTCGGTCCGCCGCGTGCGGTGGAAGTGATTCCGTATCCAGAGCACACGGGGGCAGGGTATGAGGAATTAAAGAATGGGTATGGGGATAGTGGGGAGGGGGAGGGGGAGGAGAGGAGTAGGATGTGTGTGAGGTGTACGTGGGAAAGGATAAGGATTTTGGGGTGTGCCGGGCATAGGATGGAGAAGTTGAGCGGGGTGGATGAGAGGTTGTGGGACGAGGGGTGGGTGAAGGCGAGTTTGGGGGCTTGTGTGAAGAGGGCGAAGGAGGGGGTGCTGGGGAGGCCGGATAGGGGAACGTTGCCGAGTTTGGTGTGGGATGCGAGGTGGTGTGCGGTTTGTCCGAGTTTTGCGGAGTGGGGGTGTGAGGGTATGTTGCTTTTACTGTTTTCTTTTGTTCCCAGCTATTCATTCCTATCCCCTCCCCCCTGCCCTTCTATTCCCCGTCTCCTTCCCCAACCCACAGAAATACACACTAACACAACCCCCCCAGAATGCGCCCTCCCCCTCTGCAGCTCCTGCAACTCCCTACACAACAAAGTCCTCCGAGGCCTCACGGAACCAGAAAGCGGCGGCAAATCTCTAGGCAGAGTCATCGCAATAGCCCGAACCAAGGGCACCGACGAATACCCGGATGGTGTCAGAGCCGATGCGACGTTTTTGAGAGAGGATGGGGAGCTGATGATGAGGTTTGAGAGAGGGGGTTGTGAGTTGGATGGAGATGCGAGTAAGGATGAGGGGAAGGATGGGGGCAAGGAAAAAGAACAGCTGGTCGGGTTGGGTGTGGATTTAAGCGGTGGTGGGGTGGAGAAGAAAAAGGGACGTGGGAGGAGGATGAATGAGGCGCTGTATGGGAGGGGAAATGGGGGAGGAAAGAAGGCGGACTCCTCTTCGGATTCTGACTCAGATTCTTCGGACTCACCGATGCCAGAACCGGAGAAGAAATGGAAAGGGAAGGGGGTGGAGAGAGGACCCGCGGTCTCAAATTCGAAGTCAAACTCAACCAACGCAGCCAGTGGATGGATGAGCAATATCGTAGTCGATGATGAGGAGTTACATCATCATCAGAGAGGAAAACGGGGGCAAAAAGGAAAAGCCTGGAAGTTGGAGGATGGTGGGGTGATTGTGCTTTTGAGTGATGATGATGAGTGAGGGGAAGGTGGCGGAGAGAGTTGGTGCAGTGAGAAGAGAGTTTGGTGCAGTGAGAAGGGAGTTGGTGGAGAAGTGAAACGGCTCGAAGATTCTCTGTCCCCTTATCTATCTATCTTTCTTTATATCTTTTCTTTTCTATTTCCTAATCTACTAAAAGCGGAGCAGTAATTTTCAAACGGGGGTAGCGGGTGGCGGAGATTGGAGAGGGCGGGAGATATTCTATCTATCTATCATTTTTTTCTTCTTCTTCAATCTACACATCATTGATAGGACAGTTGTGCGTTGATTTAGCTTTACATTACAACGGAGGACGGAGGAGTTGGTTCAGGATAGCTATTTTCAGATTCAGATTCAGGTGTTCAGTGGGAAGGAAAGGAGTAAAAGGTTCTCGCTATTACTACTTATTCTTAACCATCCATCTCTCCCAAGGAAGGCTGAGTAGCTGCTTAGCCGACTCACTCAGCATACCTTTCTCTTGGCGTTTATTATCTATCTTCTCAACTTAGCTTAGTATATTCGAGATTTACTCTATTATATTCCTTCCAAATCACTCTCTTCTTGTTTACTTTTGCGTAGAGCGAGTGCAAGAATGAATGAGTGAGAGCAGGTGAACAAATAGCCCATCCCAACCCCCCATCCACGCAACCATCAACACAACAAACGAGTCTTCTTCTTTCCGTTCAAACTTGTTAATACTTCGATCTATCTATTTATTCTACAAACCGAACCCCTCGATTCTTAAGCCCCCCTTTCTGATTCGGTGCTCAAAAGCCATGCATCCCGACTTTCTCTTCCCTCCGACCACATATATATATAACTAAGAAAGATTTTTTCGACCCAGAATATTCCCATCCATCCTGTCCATTTTTTCCCCGTCTATCGATCCGTCCGTCCGTCCATCTAGCCATTGATTATGCCATCCCAAGATCAGTTAATCTTCAATTCCAGCTCGCTGGCTCTGAGGATTTGTCTCTTTCCCAAGTATGTAATCCACGTTTATCATCTTCCATCCTTGAAAACAGGTTGATTTGCAGCCTCGATCATGTGCCACTAAGAGTGTATATATAACGTAGATGATGGGGCAAGAATACCACACACATCCGCCACCACCCCGCTTTCTCAACAAGACAAAAGGAAAAAAGGAAGAAATCCCATAAAACGCCAAATCGCTATGCAATTGAGATCCAGGCACAACACAGCCCAACCCAGCTCGTCGCCAATCCAAGCCTCACAACTCACTCACTCATCTTCAAGGTGCGAGAAAAACCAGTTTCTCACTCCCCTGACTTACTTCGCATCCCCATTCTCCAGCACTTCACGACAACAGTCAGCAACAGAACACATCATCAATGAGAATCACATACCTGTCCCAACGGTTGGCGTAGAGTCCGGAATCGGATCTTCGTGTTTCGCCACACTACCCTTCCCACGCCACGTGCTGACGGCCGGAATCTTGGCATCGTAGCGCTCTTCCTGGGTACCGTAGGCACGGGGAGTCAGCTTGATGAGCGTGTGCAGAGGAACCGCCATCCAGGGAGATTCGTCTTGGGGCTTTTTCATGAAGTAGGCGTAGATGCAGCTGTAGTTTTTTGTTAGTTGGGTGAACGGAAAAATGCAGCATGACTAATTGGGCAGAAGGATGAAATGGGTAAAAGTAATGCGTAGAACTTACCGAAGAACAGCTTGATGGGTAATGATCAGAATATCCTCCGATCTCTCTAATTCCATGATAATCGGTTCCAGTCGAATGACGACATCACGGTAGGATTCTCCTCCACGATATCGATAGTTGTATTTATCTTCGTCTCGAGCTGCGAAATCTTCCGGGTATTGTTCTTTGATATCCTGATACGTCAATCCATCACAAACTCCCGAGTTGAGCTCATCCAAAGCTTTCCATTGAAGCTGGTTGTATTCCTTCGGTAAATGACGGGCTGTAGCAATTGTACGACGGAGAGTCGAGGTCCAGACGGTCAAGGGTCGATTGTCCTACGTAACCATTAGTCATGGGAATCTCGAATTGGAGGAAAATACATACTCCTACTGATTCAAGAACCAGTTCGGGCAATTTCTTGGCATACATTTCTCCTCGAGGAGATAGTTCGGCATCACCTCCAATCTTCCCCTCAAGGTTGTACATGGATTCGCCGTGCTGGATAAAGTCAGTAATGCTTGGGACGGAAACAGACCCATGGAATGGCTTACGCGTGACAGCCAAATGGATCTTGGCTTGATATGCAAATTCATCAGGTAATAGACCACGCGACTCTGCAGATAATCCTGGATCCTGTTGATGATGACTTGCTTCCCGACATTCATGATCTTGAGGTAAGTAAGATCACTCTCATCTTCATCAATGGTTTGATAAACCTTCTCGTAGTTCTTAATCCTGTTCCTGAAATCTTGCGCTGCCTTCTCTGGATCCGAGCCAATGTAATCTGGTGAGGTTGTCTTGACTTCGAGGATGTTCGACATGATCAGGTCTTCATCGTCGCATTTGGATTCAACGAATAGCGTTTCAATTCCCTCCGCATCGCAACGGTCCTTGATCCAACGACGTCTCTCCTTTGTACTATTCGTAGCATCGAGGATAGCAACAATTCCCTGCTTATGCTTGAACCAATCTATCATATCGTTGACCGCAGCTTCTGCAGCAGCTCTTCGCATTCGTTCGCCCTCCGTGTTACTCGTGTCGAAGAAATCTGCGGTAGGCTTTGGAGTTTCATGTCGTCGATAACTGCCCACATTGAAGACCTCGGCATCGATTGAGAGCCATTTCAGGTAACGTTGAGCTGTATTCCGGAGAATTGTGTTAGCTTTTGAATATAGCAGCCAATTCGGCGGTACTTGTAACCTACCTTTTTGCGCAATGAGGGATTTTCCTCTTGCTGGCAGACCGACCATTACCACGCATATTTGCGTATCCTCAACCTGTACCCCGAGCCCATTAGATTTTGTCTTGAATCTGGTCATTTTGATAGTTTTGCGACGAATTGAAGATAATTGGTGAAGATTGGATCAATTGAATTGGAAAAGAGCGGAATGGAGATATGAATTGTAGTTGTAAGAGAAAAGACGGCAAGGAGTTGGTCGCGTGAGGAAATTCTGAAAGACCCGAGAGTAAAGGTAGACAATGACGGTGGAGGAGGTGGATGGTGCGGGTACGGTAGATTTGCAGAAGCGGGTGACGCCGGGAAGCTTTTTCTTCTAGAAGGAGAGAGGAAGGCAAGGTATATAAGGAATGCAGGAAAAAAAGATGTTCCGGAGTTTAAAACCTCGGTATAGTACGAAGTAGCGTGGAAGAAATTGCGGGATAGGATAGGAGGGGATGGGATGATGTGAATAAACCGTGTGAATGTGAAGATATACTTCGGAGTTTGCTTCTATACAGTTTATGAAATGTCTCGGGCTGAATTGAGACGATAAGGTGAGGGAATTTATCAATAAAATGATTTATAAAGAAAATTGCAAAAAGCAAAGAAAATTGGTAAATTGTGAATTATGATGTCGATGTGATGTTGAGAAATCAATGAATTTTCCGGGTACAGTAGTCGCACGGAACGAAGTCAATGAAGTGGGTTTTAGGAATTTTTAGGGATCAGGGATTGGAAGGCTTCTCTGAGAAAGTGTCAGGTACCCTGCAGATTGGGCGTCATTCCTGGCCCATTCTTTGGCACTTCTATCGGGACTTCCATTCCAACGCCGAAAGAGCGGAAGCCACATGACTTTTGCTGTGAGTCGGAAATATCGCCGTCGCTGTGTGCGAACGAATGCGCAACGAATGATTCTTGATCTTTGCCTTGTAGCAGAATGCATTTGTGTAGTTTGTGTACGCACAAACACTCATCTGTACGCGGACCCCAATAAGGAAACTCTTCAACCCCGCACGAGGCTGATCGTATCGGTAGTATCACATTTACCCCTCTATTCGACTGCAAAGCGACCGACAACCATAGCCGTAGCCGTAGCCGTTCGCAGCCGTATAAGAACAGGACATGGCCCATGGACACGCGAATGATAATGAGGCCATTTCTACTGCATGAAACATTGATTCTCTTCACCCAAGCTTCTGGGAAAGACAAATATCATACATCAAGGCCGGCATTTCTCATTCACATCCACCCTGGAAGACCTCTTTTTCGGGCAGGAATAGATTGGGTACACGGTACTTCCGTACTGTGCGGTACGAACGATTTGACGGTGAGTAGGAGGATGGAACACTTTCCCAGGCCTCCGCTCCGCCCGCAAATAAGTCCCCTGCAGATCCTCTTTTTTCTTGGAGCCAAGGCCAATAATCTCACACACAGAAATGCTTGTCTTGACTCTGGGTACAAACAGCACACTTCGCCGTAGTGGCATGATCTGAATCAGGCGTGAAGAGAAGTTTCTCTGCGTTTTGCTGCCGCCACTTTGCCATATCGGCGTCACCCTCTGTTTTCCGTCTTCTGGGCAATATGTGCCATACGGCGTACAGAATCGTACACTTATACCCGTATTCATACACGGCGCAAAAGCCTTTCAGCCCCTGAATTACACACCCACGCCACTAGGCCAACCCATCATCGCTCCCCGAGTATTCTCCGGTCGCATGAAAGATTCAAACACCTCGTCCTCGTCTTCACCGAGCCGGATCACTTCCCCTCGGTACCAACCATACACACAGTGCGGTACATGCAGCGACTGAGCCCACTTTGTGCTCACCGCCGATCTTGCGAATCATCACGTGTATGTACAGTGCAACACCGTCGCTCGACGTTCGGTTTCCGGCTGTCTAGATCTTGTGTTCTCTGCCATCTTATCGTGCAGTCATACTGTGACTGTCTTGTCTTGTCTTACATGTACCCCCACAAACATTCTCAACGCACTGAAGAAATTGTGCTCATCGTGAAAACAAAGCTCAGACGGTTTTGAGGGAAAGAGATTTCTTCACATACATTTCCCATCGAATACATCTCCCCCTCCTTTCGATTCCCTCCTGCTGGAACGCCGTACATTGCTTATCGGGTGGGCGAGATGATGTGCCGATCGAGGCGTTGGTGTAAAGGTAGGGATGTACCTATTTGCTGGTCTGGAGCAAGCTTCGAGTGGATATGAAATCAACAAGAACAAGAAGTTCACAGCTCAGAAACGATCGTCGTCGCTTCAAGTCAAGTATACACAGGTCGAACTCTGAGAAGATACGGTAGATAGGTAGGTAAAGTTATGGGTTTGTATGTATTTGCTTTTTTCCTTCTTATTCACAGCTCTGTATTACACATATGTACCGACGTAAGAATTTCCAAGCAGGGCTTATCGCAAATGACGATAAGGATATGGTGGGACAAGAATTTGGGTGGGATTACAGCATGATTAAAGCGGCGTTGCATAGGAACAAATCAGGACTGGTGGGGGACAGCTCGTGGATAGAGAAGGGCTTCTGATTTGATGAAAGCAACACTGCAGAATGAAGCAGGGACAGTGAGGATACATCTAGGAGAAACAATGAATATCGCTTTACTACACATAACTTATTTGCTTTACTCTACATTTCACAAGCAAAACTCAAGGAAAACTCAAGCATTATTCCGGGTCATACTTGTGTTAGATGCAAGAGGTCCGTGCTCCCGCTGGAAAATCATTCCACCGATTCAGACACCCTCCTACCATATCCTCGGCCAACATCAGACACCCTTCATCCGAACTCTGCAATACTCATGTGCATGGTCTGGAGATGCATAAAGGTAAGCTTTCGGGCATCAGCACGTATACTGAGTGAACCTATCATAAGGCTGAGAGGCCGGATACTGCACAGGAGGACGATTCTACTTCATCAAGCTGCGCCCCTGACACTGACACTTCTCCTTTGGCCATTGCCGATACATGTATGTATCTAAGGCTTGAATTACTTCTGGACTTTCTTCCAAACCCCTCCGGTTCCCTCTCCTCCTATAGCAGGACAGATCATGGAAGGCTCAGACCATCATCTCACAGCTCTCACTCTAACGGCATTAACAAGCACGAACAAGCAGACAACAGCGAGCAGACCAAAAACCAATCAAACCCAGTTTAAAATATCTTCAAATTGCACTCATATCTCACTACCCTAAACCTATCAACCAATCCATTCAAACCTCATATCATATCCGAACTCTTCCCCCCTATTCAATCAACTCTTCAAATCAATCTTCTCCATTTCGTACTGTTTCGTTTCCTACAGTCAAGCACATTTCTCTGTCCTGTCCTGTATTTTCCCACAACTATGTCTACTCAATGCCATTTCTTTTGCGTGGGGAGGAAAATAAAAAGAATATTGAAAAACCAGACTGCGTTGCTTGCTCAAGTGAGAAAGAAAGAAAGAAAGAAAGAAAGATATGGTGAAGGAAAAAGAGGATAAGTTGATATCCCAAGAGAAAAGAAATGCAAATAAAACGCAACGCAACTCCACTCCCGAAATCCAACACAAAGAATCCGCAGCAGAACTTCTCTCATGTCTGTCTGCCTGCCACCATCATTGGAACGAGAACGCCATGCATGCAAGCAACGCACAGGACAGTCTCTAATTCTCCAACTCCGAGTCGTCGAGAATATACCGGAGAACCCCCTCATTATTCAACATTCTCGCGTTGAAAATCGCCGTCTCGGGATCCATACGAACGACAAATCCTACACGATCCAACCCCTTCAACCGCACCTCCCTCCCCAACGTCCCCTCCTTCGCCAGCATCCTCGGAACCGGCAACCCGTTTCTTCCCCCCCTCTTCAACTCCCCCAACGTCGGCCACTCAGCTCTTCCCTTCCCCTTTCTTTCCCAAACACTCTCCGCAGCCAACACACCCCAGAGCCCTTTCTCCTCACCCCCAAGCGCCTTATCCGCATCGACCCTCACCCATTCACCCTGAGCCTTCAACTTCATGACCTCCTCCAACAGCCCAATCCTTCTCTTCATCAGCTTCTGCAAATCGTACTTGCGCTCCTCGCGATGCCGAACCAACTCCTCTTTGCTGCGCGGGAAATACGGACTCCGGCTCAAACCCAAATGTTGTCCTTGGATTTTCAACCGCTCGAATTGCCGCGAGAGATCGTACTTCGCGCTGCGGTGCGTGAGCGAGGTCCCTGCTGCGCCGGCTGTGATTACATGCTGGGTTGACGGTGTGCTGGTGACGCGGCGCGCGGTAGGAAGAGGGTGGATCTTGCGAGCTGCTGCTTTGGCGGCGGCGGCGGCGATCTGCTCGGGTGTCTCGTTGAATCCGCCTGGTTTTCCTAGCAGCGATTCCGTGGCTCTTTGCTTGTGTCCCATGCCAGGAATTCTATGATGAGGATAATGAGGATCATCAACAACCGTGTCTTTGTTTTCTTTCTCATCTTCTCCATCATCCTTCAATCGCCGACTCAAAATCGGCTCCTGAATCCGCAGCACCGGGGTAGGCGGCTGGAAATCAAAACTCCCAATAGGAGGGAACTCGGTCGTGTTTCCGATCGCAGGAACTCGTGGGTTGAAGACTGCTGCTGCAGGTGTGGGAGTGCGATCGCTGTCTGTCTCGCGATAGGCTTCGAGGTCACCCATTGCGACGTAATTTCTGCGACGAGCTGCACGGTTGGGTCTGGTGCTGCTGCTGCTGGTGTTATTGCTGCGACGGTGGCTGCGGTTGCTGCTGCTGGTTTTCATGGTGAAGGATGGTGGTGCCATGATTGCTGTAGGTGGGTGTTGACGATTGTTAAGTTTTAAATGAAAGGATCGCTTTTTCTCTTATCTTTTGATGGAAGTGTTGTTCAATTTCGTTGAAGTTCTTTTGGTTCGCTCGTTGTTGTGGTTGCGACTGGTCTTTCTACGGCAGAGTGTGTTGTTCAGTTTATACTGCGCAGCAAGTCCACGATCACAAAGATCAAAGGTCGAAAAGGTGTGAAGCTGTAAGGCTGGATGATTCGATGAATAGCGCAAGTCGTTCCAACCACAAGCGATCAATTCCGTCTCTTTTTTTCCGAAGGTATTCGCACGTTTTATCGAATCGAATCGTTGCCTGTTCCGCGAAACAGATAGAGCGTCCCTACTTATCGTTCTCCCTCCTCAGGTAATTGTTCTCCCTTCTCAAAGTAAAGAATCAAAAAGACAACAATAGAAAGAGAGCCTCCAATTCAGTGACGTATAAACCTCTAATGGCAGTCATGTGTCGTTCGTGTCGAGTCTTATATCCTGCCTGCAGAGCGTGATTGATGAGAAAGGAAACGAACTACACAAACCCCAAAAGTCCCCTCGTATTGTGGCTATGCTTGTGCTTGCCCGTATGTAGTGAATGGTTTATGGAGTCGGTCCTGTAGATACGGTGGATGGGATTGGTGTGATTGGAAGAGTGAATATAATCGGTAGGAGCGGACCAATTCGAGCGCGTTGTGCTGGACGGCATGGATATAGACCGCTTTGGATGGGGTCTACTTGCTTTTCATTAGTTGATTTGATTCGAAGCACTGCTGTATGAAATGAGGCGGTACGGAGGAAGTTGAGTTTGCGATTCAGGCGTGATAGCAGGTGAGCTCAGAGGTAGGCTGGTGCGTGTGTTTGTCTTTTGTTGTTAGGATGCGAAGGGTAGATAGATATGGGCATTTGAGCTGTGAGCTTATGGTTTGAGGGATATCAATGCTGCGACAGAAGCGAATGACGGTAATGTGCTGTTGCTTTAAAGCAATTGGAATAAAAGTGAGGTAGCAAAGATTATTTACAAGAAAAGAATGATGTGAATGCTCGAGATGAAGTAGTATGATTTCTTGAAGAGCTCCTTCGTCTCCATGGTGAACTCCTATGGTAGGTGTTACCGCTGTATCACTAAAGAGCTAGTTGATGAAGGGTATTTATTGTATAGTAGAGACGACGTATATGGGAAGTTGACTCCTTCCTTCTGTAACTATTCACCTAGGAAAAGGTTTACATAAAACTATGACAACTGCACGTCACGCTTAGGATGAAAGAGCTCGTAGCTAGATTATGATCTCAGTAAAGATGCACAAGCAGAAATTGCTGAATGAATCATCCCTAGTATCTCCAACAAACAAAAGCCATTCGTTGGCAAACAAGAATACTTCTGTTGCTCAAACGACTTTTTTGTTGCCATCAATCCATATAAGTCCAAGACTGATCCAAAATGAAGATAGATATGTATTGATAAATGCTAATATATTCGATAAACTGCCTCCCATGGTCTTAGGGTATCATAACTCAACTCAACTCATTAGCTCGTTCTCGAACATCCACACATGGCCCACCGGAGTATATTCTCATCACATCCGGCTCCCATAGCACACTTTGTGATTTAGCCGTTGGCAGGAACGTTGGCAGGAACGGAGTCCAAAGTATGCATAGAGCTGGTGGAAGGATCTGTGGTTGACATATTGGTAGATGTTGAGTAGTCTTCGCCTGTGTTTTCAGTATGTTCTGATCCTTCGCCTTCAGTCTCCATCACAATTTGTTTGCCTTTTCCGCTCTCGTCCTCCTGGTGTTTAGTCAAGTTGACATCCTCCATCATCGTATCACCGTTCGCATCCACGGCTGGACGCTCAACTGCGCTGTCATCATTGGTATCGGCTTTTGACTCCACTCCGACATCCTCCCTACCGGCCTCACCCTCACCCTCGCGCTCCTCATGTCTTTCATCTCCCCCCTCCTCATCACTACTCCACTCACTCCCACTCCCACTAACACTCCCCTCCCCATTCCCCAACAACCAATCAACCTCCTCCAAGACCGCAAACTCCCTTTCCAGCACCTCCGCCCAATTCTGCACATTCCCGACCTCCATAATCTTCTTCTGCCCCTCCCTTACCACCTTTTGCAGCTTATCGTTCTCTTTCCCCAACCCCTTAATCTCTTTCCTCAGAGCATCTTCTTGTTTAGATAATGCCGCACTGTTGGAATGTAGCGTCTGGGCACGCACTTGTAGATCACGCTCTGAGGGCGCGAGGATCTGTTGGAGGGTTGTTTGGAGGAAGGTGCGGGATTGGGCGAGTTGACGAAGGGACTCTGGGGAGGGATCGCTAGGGGCGGAAGAGGATGGTGGGTTGGAGGAGGAGATATTGGAGGTAGGCCGGCTAGAGGAAGAGCCGGCGGAGGAAGAGGGGCCATGTTGCGGGGGAGGTGGGGCAAGGGATGATGTGGACATTCTGATGGCGTTTGCGATGCGCTTCTAGTGTATATTTGGAATTGGAATTGGATTGATGATCATTAGTGTATTTAGGATAATAATGAAGATACTGATGCTAGAACGCTGTATGATAGGTTTATGAAAGCGTATGATACGGATTCAGATCAGGATTGAGGTCTGAAGCTGTCGTTGAAGATAATTGAATGTTGATATGTCGTTCCCGGAAAACATCACGGGACTGATAAGAGGAAAATGCGGGGTCGATATCTCGCGAAATTTACTGAGGCTCGAGTGAGTATGATGGCAAAGGCTGCGGTGCCGACCTTAGGGGCATCCTCTATCGTAAGTCGAAAGCTTTGCGCATCAAATCTGTTCCAGAAGAACAGGGTATGACCGAGACAAAGAAGTTCGAGTTGAATCAACGTGGTAAGCAATAAATTTGTTCAGCCAAATTTGCTATGGCAGGCAGACACCAAATCCAATCTACAGATTGCACATCACTAACGTCAACACATTGTACAAATGGAAGGGTGTATTCATATTGCTTTTTTGAATTTATCACAGCCTAATGATGAGAACTGTTTCTTGCATCATTCCATAGAATAAGGAACTCCATGCCATGATTCCCAGTGAAATACAACCCATACCATAATCCCATAGCATTTGATCTACTTGCGCAGTTGGCGTTGGTAGAAAGCAAGCTCCTCACCCTCCAAGATATAACCATCACAACGTCCACTCTGTCCTGGTCTGGATGAGACAATGGCGTAAAGACGACCAGCCTCGAACTGCTTCTCCAAAGCAGGGTCAACCTTTCCTGCAGCAGCGAATCTCTCGTGGTGCTTCTTCTCAACAGACTTGCTCTTCTTCTTGTCTGGCTCCTCAATGGCTTGTCCAGCCTTTTGTTGACGTCTACGACCTAAGTTTTGACCGTAGTGTGCCTCGTACCATTGTCTGAATGGGGCAGCATCGACTTGAACGACGGCGGCTTTGGTGAGTGTGTTGGTTCGGACAAGTTCGTTGTTGGAAGGATGGAAAGATACACCAATCACACGGACCTTACGGGCAACACCCTCAGATCCCCATGAGAAGTTACCGGCTTCGAGACGGAGGGCACGGAATTTTCGGTTACCACCACGGGTACGGACAAGATGGATTCTCTTTGTGCCAATACGGGTGTTGGCTTCTTGTCGTCCGGCTTCGAAAGCGCGCTTCTTCCCTGTAAAATTCTTAGTTTTCAGGTTGGAACATATATCAGTTAAGATATATGGGCTTTCTACTACGCACGGTAATGGGCTCGCTTGGCACCAGAGGCGGAGCGCTTATGTCTGCTGTCACGGCTGATACCCATGATTGCTGATTCTGTGGTATGCGAATATGTTAGCCATATGGTCTTTGGTTGGGCAAGAGATTGAGAGTTTCAATACGCAAAATCGAAAAGTCGATGCGCAACCAGAATATCTCGCAGATAGAGGTGGACGTTTGCTTATGCAACAGAATTGTAGTATGCGGATATGAACACCGTCGAAGAATGTCTCGAATTGATTCAATGTCGTCGACGATCCAAATCCAAGCACTTCTCACTTCATCTGTTGGTTTGTCCACCCCTTCTCGCGATTTATTCAGGCTCCAATCGAAGTTTCGAAAATTGATCGTTTTGAAGAAGAGGAGTGAGTTGCGGAACTACTGACCTGATGATTCGAAATTTCACCAGTACAATCGTTGTCGTTGTCGAAGAGTTTGTCGTGAGAGGTTAAAAAGTTCGCAAGGGAAATCTTACAAAATGAAAAATCGTGGTGTGCGAAGCACTAGTTCTCGCGCTAAGCTAAGCGAGTCTGGGGCCAGTACATCACGTGCTGTTGCTACCTCTTCTGACTGCAAAAGTTTACTCTGAACAAGACCCAAACCATCAGACAAATGTACGCAGCTGGAAGCTTTTTTTGGGATCAATTGGTACAAGTTTTCGCACTTCAAGGAAACGGTCGAAATCGAGGTTCTGCATGAATATTTGACCCAAAATATTACCTGCTGCCATGCCTTGAAATTGTCCGACGTAAAGGTCATGATGGACTTCCGAGTATCCGTTAACGACACAATGTCCGTTCTTGGATTTGCATATGGAGCCTATTCGCTTTGTCTCTCCTGATTTCTAGGGTCAAGTATCAATTCAATATTGCATGCACGTTATTACGTTAATGCTTATGCTTTCTTAAGATGCAACAGGCACATCGGGAACGGCGCGGATGAAAAGATTCGCAGTACCTGCTTGCGACAAAATCGGAATGATCAAAAGTGCTGGTTGACGTGGAGAGTGCAATGGGCTAAGCTCATACCAAAGAAGTTGGGGTTTAATAACTTGAAGTGCTTGCATCTGCTTCATCCTGATGTCTCACATACATACACACGTCTAGGACTTAGCGATGTTACTTTGGGGATCACAGTTGGTGTGCGGACTTGGGAAAAAGAGATCTTAATTCTACCAATATGCGCCAAAAGTAACCCACTCTATCGTTCTAAAATCGATGTCGTTCTAACTCGACAGGCAAGACAACTTCTGAGACTCATCCTCTACACGCTTGTTTCCTCAACGGGTGCCTCCATCAAAGTCACGAGATCTTCATACGCATTCACGAGCTCCTCCTTCCTGGTTTCCTCCCACAAAGCTAGAGTCTTCTCTCCCAGGACCCCTCCGACCGCTCTGTAAAGATCCTCCCTATCCTCGCCGCCGAACTTCAACTCAGGACTACTCTCCACAACCCTTAACTTCATGCCTTTCAATGTCTCGTTCAAATTCTTGTTCGCCATCTGCGCTCCATGAATCCCATACGTTATAATCAAGACCGCTTTGCCGATCCACTCATTGTACAAATAATCAATAGCATTCTTCAAACCACCTGGGATACCATAGTTGTACTCTGCGGAAACGAAGACATATGCGTCGTATTTGGCAATCTCAGCTGACCATGCTTTGGAATGGGCGTGATTGAATTGAGCTTTGGCGGGTACCATGGCTGGCATGGCAAGTTCATCGAAGACGGGAAGGTTGAATGAAGCAATGTCGACGATGTGGAGCTCTGGAGCCGGTGTGACTTTGGACTCGAGAAAAGTCTTGTGGACAAAATCAACAACCTTGGAACCGACGCGAAGAGGTCGAGTGCTACCGACAATGATAGCGATTTTCTTGGCTGCCATGATGAATAAAGTTGTTCTGATGAGCGGTAATAGGTAGGTGGATTGTTTGAGTTTGGTTCTTTGTATTTGAGTTGATCTCGTTGAATGTTGTCTCAGCAGCGACATTGTGTGATCTTTATATCCTCGCCTTCCTGTCGCCATCTACGATTTCGCCATATTCGTTCTCGAAAGAAAGCCCCTGCCATGCCTGCGATTTGTAAGATTGTGGCTAGGCTTAGCAATTTAGTGATTCTGCTTTTTAATCTTTGTGTTCATATTTGTATGCTAGATCCATCCTTTGTCAAAATGGTGGTTAATTAGGTTGTCAGTCGGATACTAGGGGTTCCGGAACATTTGTTAATTAGCCGAGAATTGCGTTGCGTTCGACGCAAGGGATGTCATCCTAACAATGAATTGTCCTCCTATACGAGTCGCAACATCTACAAGAACATACCACCCTTTGAGCGAAATGGTCCATATTATTAAAGATATGGGATTGACCAAATCGATTCCAGGATTTAGCTACGACGGATCCGCACCCAACTGATTAGTCTCTGAGCTAGGTACTCGAAGTATCGAGAGAGTACCACCATAACACCCCTAGCCTTGCATTTGAGTACAATGTTGCGTACTGCAGTACGATGAATTCGAGAATGTGTTGTCATTGGTCGAAAAGAATGAAGATTTGTGGAGCTTTGTTGACGGCAAGGTCAAGAATCAATGAACTCGCCTTGTCTCTATCGATCGTTACCATCGCATGCATCTCGAGCTGCTGCCATAGGATAACTCCGCGATTATACTACCGTCCTCATTTTGGCCATGCATCCTGGCCACGCATCAAATGGACGAGCTCCTTAACCGAAGGGGTGAGAAAATCTGACACCGGAAGAGTCGATAATGGCGTCAAGCGCGAAATCTTTGAGTCGCTGCTGCATCATGTCAGCCGAATTAAATGTTGGCTAGCGAACGTCCTTCCCTGAGCTGTAGTGGGTAATGATATCTTGCATTCCTGTGCAGTCAAGGGCATACAATTCGAATTCTAGACTCATGCTGATGGCAACGGGTTGAAGTGGATGTTAGGGTTCTATCAAGTCTACAGTGGATGAAGAAGCGCATTATGACCCGAATACCATAAGGGGTGACCGAAAATGAGAAGTAACTCATCCGGCCAAATGAAGGTTACATAGGAATTCTATATTATACCATCTCTCAGGTGATCATTATCATCGCAAAGTAAATGCGGTCGCACATGGCTAGAATCGAGCATGCTGGTGATATTAGCCCGCATGTGCCCTGGACTTTTCCTTATTTTCTTGAGTAATCGCGCGTTTGTTGCATATCTCAGATCGAATTTCCCTGGGACTGTTTCCAATTTCCTCAATAATTGCCTCAAGGAGTTGCTGAATATGTTGCATATCTGATGAATTTTCCGAGAGCTGTTATTTTATTTCCCTAGGTAGCTGTTGGGTTCTCGGGGCAACCCTCAGCCAGTACGGGATGTATACAATACTTTATCTTATGTCTTCCCTACGAAAGAGCTTCCAACATAAGAGCCGATCCTGAAACTGTACATTGATAAACCGATGAACCGTTGGAGCATGCAGTTGAACCTCGGTCGCCTTTAGATATGGCCAAGTGGTACAACTTTACGACATTCGATCTCATTGGCAACCAGGTCTCTGGTGAGTCCTTCGCCGGTCTCGAGAGCTTACAGTATCACTTCGGGGTCTCAAAAATTTTCGAGTTCCTTACCGAAGTCCTGCGTCAGACTCAGAGACTTCTATCCGTATTCTTCCTATTATTCAAACTCTTGAGGACAGTCGTCTGGTTGATGCATGTAATAGTTGGATTACAGCAAAATCACGATGCATAGGAGACTCAAGAAACTTAAGCCTTCTGGACTTCATATTCATCCTTTGACGTCGTCGTAAGAAAAGCAAGCTAAGCGATACAGAGCTGGCGGCTAACACCAAGTTCAAGTTCTGTTATTAAGGTTCCTGCTCAATCGAATTCAATCAACAATATACGATAATAATTATCAGAGCTCAAAGATAATAATAACATTTTCAATTTATTTTTGGCTAATTTATTTGAATATTTATATCAGGTTGAACAAGAAGTTACACAAGAATTCACGGATTTCAGCAAATCTAATTGGCTAATAAATCCTTGCTCGGAAAAGGCGTGTTAACTTGGGAGTTAAAGGGACATTTCAGAAGACCCAAAATTACGATGTGCAACAAGAAGTCTGAGAAGTTTGGTCACCTGATATCGAGCCAATTATATCCTTATCCTAGTCCGGCGGTCCTTGGTCGGCCAAGCAGTGGAAAGAGGAGTTCTGAGTGATCATCATGAAGATTCAAATTCCGATATGCAACAAAAAGTTCGAGAAATTCTGATCATCTGATGTTGGCCAATCACACCCTTATTCTAGCCCGGCGGCAATTGGAAGAGGCCAGTGTAATCATCAATCAAATTCCGATATGCAACAGAACGAAGAAGTTTTGATCACCTGATATCGAGCCAATCATATCCTCCTTTTAGTCCGGCAGTCCTTACCAGATAGTTTTCCTTTGTAACCGGGTCACCACTTCGACTACGATTGTTTACAACTATGAAATCCATCCGAGTATGAGACTAGGTGTGTATTGTCGTTCAAGGAAAAGTGACTGACAAGTCCAGAAGACGAAGGTACAGCTCAGCGTTCATGAATTCGCGGCTACTCTCGGTTCCCACAAACCTGAGTACTATATCCCAACGCGCTGGTTCCCGAACTGGAAGACGATTCACAATTGCCATTCTTTAACGGCAATGGTGATGTCTGGCGACTATTCGCTACCGGATCACGTAACCGCATTCGCCCAGATCTAGCCGTATGCGAGATGGGGAGGGGTGAAAGGAATGTGTCGACTTCTGGGACAGATTAGAATGATGCGCCTCTCCTGATGAGATGACATCAAATGCGATATGTGGTGCGTCGCTCGAGATGTTCGCTTCAGCCATGAGGGAGGACTGGAGGATACCACCTGTCACGAAATTGAGGAGCGGACGAGATGGGTTATTTATGACAATATAGGAAATTAATGACCACAAAAGAGATTCAGTCCTCCGCATGGTGCCATTATGCTATTCTTGGTACACGACTGACTCTTGGTCTTGCATATATATAGACGTCTTAGACAATCCGATCTACATCTTCATTCTCCTGAGATTCCTGAGTACTTCTTTCTAACATTAGGCGAAGTTAATGGATGAACCTGTGGTTCTTAATATATGATAGTCACCACTATACCTCATCACCCCTGATTTACAGGTGACTGCCCGTTCAATTGCCAAGCCGTACCCATATCTCATTAGAAGTGTATACCCCAATTCCAATCCAAACTCCACCAAATAACCTTCTCGCGGAAACTATCCGGAATTTGTGAAACTTCTCAAGTCATCCACCTACTCTGTACATCTCTACCTATCTACTCACCACTTTCAAAACCAGCACAGCACACCTCCCCGAATTTACCCCACCAGATCGTTCCTACTTCCTTCCCTTTTACCTCCCGTGCCTCCATCAGTGCAATTCCTAATCCTCCAAAAGCGGCCGCTCCCGAACAAATCCCTGAACCCCTGCGAGCTCGCTCTCAGACCATCTTCCAAAACAAGAATCAAACACAAAACAAAACACAAAACATCCTTTGCCGGACCAACTTACTGCAAATGAATAAGTTACATCCAAGACTCCAAGCCCATTTCCCCATCTGTGCTTTCCAACCGACAGCTTAGCCGCGCGACCCTGCGACCGACCTTAAAATAACCCATTCTCACATGTAAGGTAAGGTTCCTGTACAATCCTAAGCCCCACCCGATGCTACACAACTCAGGGCCAGCTGTTGGTCCTCCATCAGCCGTACGAACGCTACCCACCAGATCGGTAACCACCCTCATCCAAGCAACCAAAAACAGCTCAGCGCTTATCCATCTAGTGGCTGCCTCGACACCTATTACTGACTGTTGCGTTTCATAAATAGGCGCTTGCATGTGCTGCGCACGCACGCACGTACGCATGTGAAGTGAGGTGTTTCGAAAAGAGGGGATGGGGGATGGTACATGTATGAAGAGGAAGTACTTCGAAAAGAAGATTTCGTACGATGTTTTAACTTTTATTTCTTTTCTGATTTCTTATTTGTTTCCCGTCGGAGTGCTTCCGTCATTGATCTTTACAAGTTACAACATTCCTCTCTTTTCTTCCGATATACCCGAAACTGTATGATATAATTGCGAGAGTCTTTTGAGCGACGTCGAACGGAGCTTTATTTTTCCATTGTATTATTCTTTCTTGGACTTTTGGTCGTGAAATTGAGGATTTACTCGTTATATATTACATTTCGAAATTGTACGTCACACAGAAAGAGACCTTTAAGGATTCAGAGACAAAATGTACACACTCATCTCCTCACTCACACTCCTCGGTGGTATCATCGGCTCCACCACCGCTTATCCCACTCAATCGACATTCTCAACCCAAGCAGAGGGTAAGTCTTCCTTCTAAATTCACCCTAAAAATATCAACTAACAGAACCCCCAGACTCCCTCACCTCCCTCTCCAACCTCTACACCCCACACCCCTCCCACCCCGGCTCCCTCACCCTCCTCTCCCCCCAAAACCTCGGCATCTCCTTCCCCTACCTCCTAACCTCCACCTGCCCCGCCCTCACCACATCCTGGTCCTCCATCTCACATGACCTGCTCATCCACCTCCTGCGCCTGTACCCCAGCGGCCCCACCAGCAGTCCGTATTACAGCATCCAGCACTCCTCTTCTTCCCCCTCCTCGGACCTAATCACCCTCTCCGAAACCCTCTCCCTCCCCACCACCCACCCAGACGTCTCTTTCCGGAGCACCCTCTCCCTATCCATTTCCTCCGGCGGCGTGGACGCTGTAAGCGTCGAGCGCATCAGTGCCGAGGACTGGCGCTCATTGCTGGGGTTGCTGATGTCAGCGAACAGCGCTGTAGTGGCGGGGACGCGGGGTGAAGGGTTTGGGAAGTTGGTGATGGGAGGTGTGATGCCTCTGGGAGGGGTAGCAAGGAGGAGGAGAAGCAGGTTTGCGCCTAGTGATATTGTGTTTCCGTATTTTGCGGACGTGAAGAAGGATTTGGATGGGGAAGAGGAAGAGGAAGTGCAGGATGGAAACAAGGGGTTGAAGTGGAGTGCGGAGTGGGTTTATTATGGAGTGGTGAAGGGGGATGATGGGGTAGAGAAAGTGTTGGAGTGTGCGGCGATGCCGGATGTAGGGTTGTGGGATGGGGATAAGGGACTGAAGACGGAGGCGGAAAAGGAGGATGTTGAGGAAGAGGATTGGAAAATCGATTTGTAGATTGGGTCGGCATTTTATTGTGTATTTTGGCGGGAAAAGCGAAGGCGTTTATGCACTGTACATTTACAGCATGGTTTGACTTGGATGTATATGGATAAGATAGGAGTAAAAGTAAATGAAGGATATGGTATGCCATAAAATACAATCTTTCGGAACAACTTTTCTTTAGGCCTGCTCTTGACTGTCGTGCACTCCACAATATATTCATGACATCCTGCCAAGCCTATCAGCATCCCGCAGAAGCAACGCTCAACTCTTGAATCCTCCTCTCCAACTCCGGAACCGCTCTCAAGTACCCCTCCAACTCCTCCCTCTCATCCTCCAACTTCAATCTCGTCTCCGCATCCAGCTTTGTAAAGATATATTTCCCCTGTCCATCAAATTGCAATATCCTACTATGGTATTTCCACAAGCTCCTCCTATGACTAACCGTCATGAGGGTAATCCCCAAACTCTTCGCATGCTCATACATGATCTTTTCCATCTCCAACGTGACACTGCTTGTGCATTCGTCAAGAATGGCATATTTGGGACGATTGTAGAAGAGACGAGCCATGGCGACACGCTGCTGAAGACCGCCTGATAGTACGTCTCTCCATTCGGCTTCGGCGTCCCAGCCGTTGGGGAAGGAGGCTACGAGATGGTCTAGGTCAAGGATTTTAAGGATCGAGAGAAGATCGGCGTCGGTGATTCCTTTGCTGCGCATCGTGCGGAGAGAGTCGGGGTAGATGATTTGTTGGCGAAGAGAACCGGCGGAAAGATAGGGTCGTTGTGGAACGTAGAATACTTGGGTAAGTGAGGGCTTGCGGACCGTGCCGCCGTAGACTGGCCAAAGCCCTCCAAGAATACGGAAGAGTGAGGATTTACCGCATCCGTTGGGTCCAACGACCAATACGTGGTCGCCGCGTTTCATTGAGAAAGAGAGGGAACGGACAAGAATGCTGCCTCCGGGTGTGATAATAGGCCTATGGGTGTTAGCGAAGCAAGAAATAGGAGTTATCTTAAACTTACACGTCAATGAACTCAATGTCATCGCTTTCGATGATGGTACCTCTACCTCTCATTAACTCCAATTGTTCACCTGCACTGTCATCTGAAACTAGGGTCTTTTCAAATCGTCCAGCCTTGATCTCGTCCATGACTTCTAGCAGAGTCGCTACACGTGAAGTATATCCAGCTAGTTCAGTGACTTCCTTGTATGAGAACATAACGCGACCAAATGCATCCGAGCTGGAAAGCAAGAGTCTTCGGTTTGTGACAAAGCTTTCTGTGCGGTCGCCCATGGTGACGGCTGTTGCGCCTGGTACTTTGAAGAATACAGGAACACTGCAAAGGATGAGCCCCAAAGCACCCCAAACGTATTTTATCACAAAATCCTACGAATGTTAGCTTTCTTAGGATATCAAGGGTCGAATAACCTACCTCCATGACTCCATGTGTAAACCTCCTTCTCAGGATGTCTTGAAATACGTTAGCAACCAACGCGTGTAGAATAAGCCTAGAAATACTCACAATTTACATGTTTTATGAGAGTAAAGTATCCCTTATCGAGCGTGTCCTTCTCCGCCTCATGACCATTATAGAGCGCGACTTCTTCACTGTAATCGATCAACCGTGAATGTTGAAATCTAAATTCTCCTTCTAATCGTGCCTCGTCTGCAACATATTTGCCAAAGGGAGGTGTCAATGCCCGCATGACATTTGCTGATAATTGTACCAAGAGCGACATGAAGAGTAAACCTTCACCACCAACACTCTTGGACAGAGAATAATTATAGATAGCCATATCTAATGCTGGCTTCGCAAGATTTCCATATAATTCAGCTAAGCTGTTCGCGAATTTCGAAACGTCCACAGTTATTAATTGATCGGCATTCTTTATACGATCATCGAGCGCGGAGAGGGAGTAAAATGTCATGTTCGAAAGATATCTATCGTGGATGTAGTTTGTCAACCGTGTGCGGTATTGAAGAGCGAGTTTGCACTGGTGATATGAGAGCTATAGATAATTGTTAGTGGTCATTTGAGGTGAACAGGATTAGGAGCACATGCCATGGAATTGGTGAAGGTCGCTGGCACCGCAATCAACATCCACCAAACAATTCCAATTAAGAAGTCCTTCCCTTTTCCTCGAACCAAGCTTGAGACAAGCGCGCCATCCATCGCTGCCACCTTCAGGCTGATCAAAGTTCTAATCACAAGGAAAATGCTGTGACTGACGAGCAGTCGCATTTCCTTGCTTCTCCATCCTGGTATACATATTCTCAGTAATCGGATCAGGTTCTTGAAGAACTCCCTATTCAGCTCGACCTTCTTTCTTTGCGGAGCCTGCGAAGCATTACTCAGGGACGTTGGACTTTTCCGTCGCACTTCAGCTTGTCGGATGGCCGCGGCTTTCTGTTCGGAGATGGCAGATCGTATGCGATTGAGCAAAGCGAAGAAAAGCGTAAGGTAAACTGTTCGCGATATTTTGGTGCGGTGTTTGAGGTACAAGGAGGTGAGATCAGAGATGACGCTCTTGATTGTTCGGTCGTGGGAGAGGAAGTCGAGCTTCGATTGTGCAGCCATGGCGATTGCGGTTCGTTGACTGCGGGGATGATGATGCTTATGAGAACCGGTCTCGAAACATTGATTCCTTCATGAGCAATTTGAAAGCTCTCAATTCTCTAGAATCAAGTGTTGGGCGTGTACTTGGAGAATATCTCTTCGTTGTTCAGGCGTAGAGGTTTCCGTCCATTGTTGCATCGAAGATCGTCCACTTGATGGTTCCTCGGCGTATCTTCACATGCTAGCCACCCGCGGAACCTAGGAATGGAGATGGAAATCCGGGGTAATTTACAGCCGTAGTGTCCACGTGACAGTCTGTGGTAAAACTCAAACTCAGATGACTTTGACAAGTTGAACAGTGCAATCAATTCTCTCAAAAGAATTGTATAATATTCAGAAATTCTATCTACATGTACGTTACTCGCAAAGGTTCCTAGCAAAGTTGGGTGTGCAGATTAAACCCTATATTACACCCCCCGGCGCTTCCACGATTCGAACGCGCTACGATTCCAGTTCCAGTGCTCCGTTGATGATCTGCCATATCCTACATCTATTGCGAAAACCCATGGGAATATCTATCGAATCTATTTCATCCCCGTCAATAAATTCATCCACGCTGGATAATTGTTGTGCGAGTTGTTTCCAATCCCACCTTGTTGCTTTCCTAAGCTCAAGATCGCTCACTCCTGCGCTTTCCGGTTGTGTATTTTTTGCTGCGCATGCTGCGATATCAAGATCCCAAACATATGGTACAAGGGAGTACTGAGTTAGTCTTTCGTACCAGAAGTGTGGTTCGAGAAGAATCATGGAAGCCAAATTTCTGCAAGACCGTCTAAGGGCGAATATGGATGAAATGGGCAGATGGGAGCATATTTGTCGTACAATTTCCACGGGAATCTTTTGAAGGTATGCCTCGCTTTTCTGAAGCATACTAGGCTCTTCCACGGTAGGAGAACGTAACCCTTCAGATATCCCCCCATTCTTAATAGCATAGCTCTGAGTGCCTTGGGGCGACAATGGTAGGAGAAGGCTAAGAACAAATGGTGTGAGCGAAGGTATTTGGAGAGGATCGGTGCATAGCCACTGCAATTTGTGAGTCTTCAATCAGAACGGACTTTGATACACGCTTCTCACTTACCTCATGACCATGTACACCAGTCCAGCCATTGTAGTCTTGAAATTCCCGTGCGCCGAAGAATTCGTGTTCCCACTCAAGTCCATACATCCCATAGTCTTGAGGAAGGGAAATTCTCGCCCCTTGCATTTCTAACATCGTTGAGTATCTCTTGCACAGGGCATTCCAAAATGTTTCCAGAGTGAGCGGAGTAGCTGACACAGGTCTCTGGGCATTCTTAGATCTCAGCGCACGATCAATGAGCTCTAGACAGGCGTCGTGAATGGGAAAAAGAACATCGCCGGTGCCATTATGATCCGCATGCATAACACGGTAGGTGCGAAAATCTAACTCGTAGAAAAAGCCCTCGGTGGTCGTTGCTGCATGTCCCGAAACGAAGAACCCTTCGATATCCGAGTGATTCTTAGGAAGGTCACTGAATTTGCTTCAGTATTAGGTATCGTATCTGGACGAAAATCACGGGTGATGATCGGGCAGCCTTACGGATAGTATTTGACATTTTCGCAAAAGCGCTGAACGCACCTCGTTTTTCCTATAAGTCGAATATTACTCAACCACTAGAAGAGTCAGCCGTGAGCTGCTGTTCTCAACCCCGCCTCAGCAATGCCACAGTTGCTTTTATACACCGAAATCGGTTGAACGCATCACCACCCAGCGAATCACTCTTTGCGGCAACTCACCTCACGACGTTCCTCTGGCAGAGTAGATTCCCAATAACCATCGGTATCTTCGTTCTCTCCAGGCTGGACCAAGTCAAAACTCTCTTCGAATGGACATCCACACACCGGACAGTAAGTACAGGGGTCGCCCATAATGCCGAGGGCCCGAGCTACAGGCGGTTTTCAGGTAGGTTCAAACGAAGAATCTGGAGAGGGACAGATTTTGGTGAGTAATCGTTGTTTGTTATATTTTGAAAGGATTTGAAGGAAGGGATCCTTTATGACGGATTATGTTAATAATCATACTTATGGAGCCCCAGGTACTTGTTAATAATTACCGGAATTAACGTCTCATTTGGGCGTGTTGCGGTACCTGTTAGATGTTTATGTCAGCCCTAACTCTAACTGGACCTATTTTTGGGCCGCCACCACCCCCTTCTCTGACGCCGACGCTTTGCGGCTCTCGCCCCCATCTCATGGAAGTTGTATTAGAAGACATCAAGGATGTTTACTGTGACCTGAATGGTTCGCTTCGTTCCAAGTAGTATTGGATGAAGTTGCGCTCAGCAGATTCATTCAGCCATTCCCCTCACCTCATGTCTACCGAGATTCATGGGCTTCCTAAGGATCGCTGTGCTGATTATCAGTGTGGAAATCAGAGTGTAGCAGTTACATAGCTCGCTTTGTTTGCTAGCAAGTTGTCGTATCCAAGAAAAGAATGGCCAAGACCACCAAGATACAGACTTTGCACATTTCATCATCTTCAGTGATACCTTTCTTCCTTGCCCATGCGTCCTAATCCATCGCTGCTCACCCACAATCACGAGATTATCTTTCGCGATGAACATACAATCTAATCTGAGACTTCCGTCGGATCCTTCGATATCAGATGTTCTCGAGCCAATATATATATGTCTTGCTGTACTTCTCAAAATGTGCCTCAAATCATCCACATTCTTTTCTGTTTTCCAATTCAACCCATTGCAGTTTTGCAATCATTCACTCTTTTACCAAAATGGTACACTTAATAAAGCTCTCTTTATTGCTTTCCATCATCTCTACCTACGAGGCCAGTAGTCTCGTTTCCGCTTCTATCTTCGGTAGAGCCACACCCACGACTACCTCAGCATCAACTACAAACCAACTTGGTGCACGCGGCTCTTCTGATCTCACTTGTGCAACTTTCCAGGTTCCCACTGAAGATGATCCCGAGGAGAATGGCACAGACGATGGTAGCGCCTTGAAGAGTCGTTCGGTAGCTGGGCGTGTCAACCTTGAAGCGAGAGCAGTACGATTTGGACCAATTACTTTCGGAGACTGCCCGATTCCGAGTCCTTATGACAAGATCAAGATTCCTGGTATTCCTGGCGTCGATTCGGTCTTCAATAAAGAAGGCAGTCTCAAGCCTACCGATGTACCTCTCCTAGCAGGAGTTGCTCGCTACTATGATCGCGACGTTAGTTGTGAAGGTACTACCATTGGTACTACCAAAATGAAGAAGCGCGATGCTAGTGAACTCTCTTTAGCTGTTGCAAAGAAAGACTATAGCATGGACCACGTGTGTAAGTAATTTAACTATTTATGCCTCTGCTTTACCTTGACTAACATAATCCAGGGGAGCTTAAATTCTTGTTGGAGTTTTTCAAGACTATTACGCCCCCAGATGGAAATGACGTTTTCACCAGCTGCGACAACTTCAATGAGGTCTTCTTTCCCACTGGTGGTTGCAAATCTAGCAGCATTATGCAACAGATTTACGAACTGGTTCCTACGAACAAGGATACCGCTAAGAGTAAACAAATAGAGTTTGCTGCTATGTTGAAGGATCTGAACAACAAGAAGGGAGTCGTAAGGCTTCTTAATCGCGAGCTAGTGGAACCATGCTGACCCTTTTGAAGATTTTCAGACCAGGCGAATTCGCTAATAGCGACTGGAGAGATAAGAATCTGCCCGCTGGCAAGATTGATAAGTGGCTTGTTGTTCTTCAAAATGTTGGAATTGCGATGGAGATTTGCAGAGACACAGAGGTGCTAGAACTTTTTGCGAAGACTCACCAGCGCATGTACGACGCATTGTAAGTTTTCTCCTCGCTGCCTTCTTGTGCGGAAAGAGTTGGAAATGGATGTACAGCAGCGATCCATCAGACGGCGCGCCACCACTGTTTATTCTAGAGAAAGCTAACAAAAATTAGCAAAGGAATCGATTCAATGGTCGCCACCAAGAATATCGTCCTAAGAGATAGAAGCTTCAGGTTCGCTAGTGCTTTCCAGAGCTGGATGAGTACTTTCCTTAAACAACAAGCTGGCCAAACGTGGACATTTATCAACAAACTTATGGCCGATACGCAAACTGCAATTAATGCTTTAGACGCCGCAGATACGAACAAGGCGGTATACCAGACCTCGCTTGATAACTTCAAGAATGGTGCTTTCGGTAAACAAAGCCATTATGCATTCTCGTTCGATACCACCCCAAGCACTAGCTCTACCGGTATGACTTTCGTACGATCTCTATCCGCCAGACAAGATGCTTGTCCTCTTCAAAGCAGCGCATCTGTTAGACCCAGCAGCGCATCGGTCAGGCCATCAGTTAGACCTAGCAGCGCATCGGTCAAGCCAAGTAGCGCATCTGTTAAGCCCAGTTCGATGACTTCTCGTCCTTTGAACTCGCAAACGTCTGCTCATCCGCAGAGCTCTGCTTCTGTCACCTCCAGTGGCCGAAGTTCGCAAACTTCGGTTCCGCAGACTTCAGGTGTTCACTCAGGCGTTGTTTCCAGCTCATCAACATCCGGTTCTTCTTCGCGCACTTCCACGCTCCCAAGCTCGCAAACTTCTGCATCTTCAAGCTCGCTCACTTCAGTCTCGTCAAGCGCCACTTCAGCGGTTTCTAGCTCCAGTTCTTCCAGCTCCAGCTCCTCAAGTTCCAGCAGCAGCAGCTCCAGCAAAACAACGGCCATCATTACCACCTCTACATCCTCACTTACCACCTCGACCCCCACATCTACATCGACCTCCTCGACGCCAACTAGCACCACCTCGATCAAAACAACGCCTACCACCACCACCACGCCTCCACCACAAACAACCGTCGCTCCTACTACCACCGCGAAGGCTGTTACAACCAAGAAGGTTACTACTAAGCGTACTTAGAACGATGATGTCTGGTGCGGAGTGCAGAGAAGTATAGGAGCGGAATAGAAGCGGTAGAGGCGGGGTAGAGGCGGAGAATAGCTGGTGGGGATTTTGCGGTATGGTTTCGTGGTAGAGGAAAGAAAGGGTTTGTAGTTGATTTTGATTTTATTTCGGATTGAATTTATTTTAGTACTGGCATGTAATTATTTGAATCTATTATATTGTATCATTTTAAGCACTCGCATGAGCCAGCGTTGTGACTTTTCAAATCTTATGATTGTTTGAAATACTGTGAGATCTACTGCGGTTGTGGAAGGGTTCATAGCTGCATGCCTCGACATCAAGAGATGTCTATTGTCAAAATCAACTTCCTCCCAGTGGAGCCAGGCAACATGGGGTGCTGAAAGTCTCACAAAGAATATACAAGAATGTCCTGCCAGAAACTTACGAGACACGCGGGGAACAGTGGGCCTTCTGAGGTAACATTATACTTAAAATGCAGTAAAATTATCGAGAGACATGAACTGAAATACAAAGCAGTTGGAAGTCTAGTGTATATAGACAATACTGGTTATTTAATATGTTGACTAGGCAGGAGAGTACGGTAACACAGCGAACGGAAGTCCTAAGTCCCTCTAGCGACTACTGTGGTCTCAAATACTGGCTTTAGTTCCTGCCAACGTACTAAGTACATTTCGTGAACTTCAAACAAACATAATTGGCATTCTCCAGTTACGGACTGATACACAAATGATTCTGATACTTCATTTTCAAATTGATGCTACTTGGTCTTGAGGATAATAAGTGTACCCTCACGTGACCCCTAGCACTTCACCTTAGCACTTTATGCTCCACAGATAGGGCAATCCTGAGGTTTCTATAGGCTCAAGGGCCTGGCTGCGGCTAACTTGAGACCGTCAAGGAATAAAATCTTATACTTATTCTGCCGAGCGGCGAAACAACGCTGTTCGAGTCACAGCCTCATGCAAGTACTGGGCCACAATGGCAGTGCCCAACCGTGCCAACCACATCTGCGACCGGGTATCAATCGATTCGGGATTGCTCGCTATTTCTCTTGCTTCTGCTCCATTCCTTAGATTGAGAAGATGATGTATGCTTGTCCTCGTCTAACCTCTAGCATCCACTACAATCTTACAGGAAACACGTCCATTTGCCGTGATTAGTTCCAATCGATAGACCGATTGAAGGTCAGATTCGCATTTATGACCATTCGGCTCTCTTGTTAATTACTACAAAAGATTTACCCTCAACTCACTCTTCAGCGCCTGGCGTTTTGCATCGGCACCATCATTTATGGATAAACTGGGTCTGCGCTAGCTGCTGAGAATAATGGAGGTCGTCGGGGCTGTAAGCAACATTGCTGGCATTGTTTCGGCCGCGATACAAGTTTGTGAAGGGTTGGTCAATTACTACAATGCTTGGAAGGGTAGCAAGAAGGAGAATTCAGCCATGATTCAGTCCATCGAGAGTCTTCTGGATGGTTTGTCGTTGTTGAAAAGGGCCCTAGAAAGTCCGGCATTCGATGAGACATTGGTCATCAATGTCGAATCCAAAATTGTGGACTGCGAGGAGAGCATCAATGAATTGCACGACGAGTTGAGGAAAATCATGGTCTGTAAGCCGTCGGGAGTGGCTCAAGACGCCTCAGTCGAAAAGAAGGATAACGCAAACCCAAGCATCAAGGACAAAATGACTGAGCAGGGTAGACGACTACTCTATCCGTTTCGGAAGAGCACATTGATGAGGATTCAAGAGAGCCTCGAGCATGTGAGAATAAATCTCGTACTGTCCATGGACACACTAAATCTGTATGTTTTCATGCATCGCAAATTATCCGACATACTGACTATCAAACAGATCCACAGTCTCAAAGACAGCTGAAAAAGTCTTTGACATCTCGAAACATATCACAAACATCAATGATGGTGTGAATACTATGATGAACCAACAGATGGATGAGGAGGCCATCAAAGTGTTGAAATGGCTGTCCTCATTGGATTGCCATTCGAAACAGCACGAGATGTCCAGTCGACGACAAACTGGTACTGGCGAGTGGATTTTCAAAAGTCCAGAATTCCAAAACTGGATCGATGGCGAAAACCGCTTTCTATGGTGCTCAGGTTCACCTGGCGTGGGCAAGACGGTTCTTACATCCGCCATTGTTGATTACTTGCACGGAAAGTTTCCATCTTCTGAGGTCGCGGTAGCCTTCATCTACTGCAACTACGCAGAAAAGAGAAGCCTAACGGAATACATCACAAGCATCGTACAGCAAATTTTGCGTCAGCGATACACGATTCCGGATTACGTTCTGGAACTGTACCGCAAGCATCTATTAATGGAAACAAAACTCAGTCGCATAGAAAGTTCGAAATTGCTACGATCATTGGCCTGCTCCATCTCAGGGCTGTATCTTGTTGTCGATGCATTAGACGAATGCCAAGATTCCAATAAGACTCGAAGTGACCTCATCGAAGAACTCCGGAGTCTATCACCAAACACTCGGGTTCTCTGCACTTCACGTCGTCTAGGCGATATTGAGGAGAAATTGAGTGACGTTCCACATCTTGAAATCAAAGCAAGTGATGCGGATGTTCGAGCATACCTAGGCGCAAAAGTAGACTCGGAAGAAAACATTGTTAGATTCTGTAAGAAGGACCCGGCATTACGGGATACTATCATCGAAAAGGTTGCAGCGAAAGCCAATGGCATGTAAGTGTTACCAAACTCGATGGACCTCCGACGGCTGCTAAATAATATATAGGTTTCTTCTTGCCCACTTACACATTGAAGCCATTGCTTGTGAGCTCAAGATTAGTCGAGTTCGAAAAGCATTGGTTGATTTGCCAGAAGTCCTTGCACAGAGTTATGACGAAGCCTTGAAAAGGATCTCAGAAGGCCAGGATACTAATCGCCGAGATCTCGCTATGAATATTTTGATGTGGCTGTCCTGTACGAAGCGACCGTTAACAATCCGTGAGCTTCAACATGCTCTCGCGATAATGGAACTTGAGGCTGATGAGAATGAACTCGACGAGGACGACTTTTATGAACAGGATTTGCTGTTGACAGTATGCGCTGGCCTAGTCGTGCTCGATCCAGAAACAACAATTATTCGACTATGTCACTACACGACTCAGGAATACTTTGAAAAAAGACAGACTGAACTTTTCCCTGGTGCGAACGTTTCCATATCTCGAGCCTGTATTAGATATATATCCCTTGCCTTCAAAGGAGACGAGAAACTTGACAGAGAACAGGTCACGCAAAGGGTTGGAAACAACGCTTTTCTGCGGTATGCTAGTAAATACTGGGATGCGCACACTCAAGGCAGCGCCGAAACAGAACTAAAGAGGATCATCCTGACTTTCCTGGAAGATGAAATGCTGATCAGGAACGCCTTCACTGCGATGCATATATATCCGTATTATGGTAAATTCCCAGCCATAATTGCAGCGGTATGGTTCGGACTACCCGTGATTGTCGAGGAGATGTTGCAATCTGGGGCCGATATTGAGGCAACCAACCTTTATATCATGACGCCTTTAATAATTGCGGCACGCCGTGGCCATGCATCCTTAGTGCCAAAGTTGATATCCGCGAAAGCGAACTTATTCGCCCGAGATGTGTCTGGTAAGAATGCTCTTCACATTGCTCTGGAATGTGGCAATATCGAGATTGCTAAGCGGCTTCTCGACGCGGATCGTTTGCTAAGCAATGACGATCTTTCACGGCCCCGTGATGGTAAATCACCACTGACCTTGGCCATTACCACTCATGATGAAGATATTGTGAAACTTCTAGTATCTGCTGGCGCAGACGTGAATACTCGCGACGGTGAGGGAAATACTCCATTAGCGTGCGCTTCACAGAACAATCTTCCAAGGATAGTCGACTTGCTGTTGTCGAAAGGAGCAAATTTGGAAACAAAATCTATTTTTGGAGATACACCATTGGCCACCGCTGCTGGATGGGGCAGCACCGAAGCTTTGAAAAGGCTATTAGAAGCAGGCGCAGAGGTTGATGCTGGGAAGGAAGATTCACTCACCCCACTTTATTTTGCCGCCAACTCAGGACAGAAAATTGCATTCGACATACTTCTTAAGTATGGCGCCGATGCCAGAATTGCATGGTCTCAAAGTTCTGATGTAAAACCCGAATTTCTGCACAGCTTGCTGGAAGCTGGCGCCGAAGTTGACGCGGTAGATAAAGAGGGAAGAACGGCACTGCATAGGGCTGCTGAGGAGGGTCGAGAGGATAGAGTGAAAGTGCTTCATTGGAGTGCTGAGAAGCGTCGAGAGGATAGAGTGAAAGTGCTTCTTGCTTGGGGTGCAGATGTTCATTTGCGTACAAAGGAGGGTAGGACTGCATTGGATCTAGCAAGGATGCATGCAAGTAGGGTGCGTCATTTGAAGGTGATCGATTTGTTGACGGAAGCTGAGAGAAAACACGATCTTCTAGCACGTGTTGACCAACCCCATACTGGTCTCGGAGTATGAAGTCTCTCATTGCTTTCAAAGTTATCAAGTAGCGCTTGCATGTTTATTTGGTTTCCTTACCAGTTTTAAATATAGTATTATGGTAAAAGATTAACGTCATTTGAACGATGATGTCTGGTGAGGCACGCAAAGAAGTATAAGTGCGGGCTACGGAAGTAGAAGCGGTGAAAAGCAAGTGTGAATTTTGCCACATGGTCTTGGAAGAGAAAGAAAGATTTTGCAGTCTTTGATTTATTTTGCATCGGATGAGTTGGGTATTTGCATCTATCTAATTATCTTGTATCATTATCCAGTGATTTTGTGAGTCGTTGTCACAACTCTCCAGCTCACGTGATTGTTTGAAAACCACAGACCGACGACAACGTTGAAACGGCAATTGATAATGAAAACATTATAATGTCTTAGATTCTTCTAGACATTATTTCGATGGCGGTAATTAGCTACAACATATTGCCAAGTTGGCCTGTATTTTCTGCTCCGGAAACTGTGGATAGGAAGTCGGCTGGAGTTGAACTTGGAAGACCTCTCACAGCTCTAGATCTCACAGCCTTTGACCCCTCGACAAACTAACAACAGCAAATGCTCGCACACCGTGTGCACCCTTAATTTATAGTGGAGTTTTCTGCCCCTTCAGGGATCGCATGGACCAATGCAGTCAACCACTTTCCATCCCCAATTCGGCGAGGCTAATGCACAAGGGTGGGTTGACATAACTTTCCAGTGGATCTGCGCTATATCGTGGCCCTCAATTCTGCTTTCAGTTGTGTACTCTCCCGACGCTTGACAAGAGCAGTGAAAGAACGCATCTTGAATATGCGGTCAGTTCGATACTTCCGAACGTTCGGTCCGGTACTTTCGGACGAGTCATGTTAGTATCTCCAACCCCACTATCGGGTTCACCGTATAAACTTAGAAGAGCAGATATATAATCTAGACCATGTCCGCCAAAGTACCTGAGCAAGATTTCGTCAATTCAAGCGATTCTCTGCTCCCCCTCAAGGCTGGGAAATGTTACTCTGCTTGTGCGCTCCTCCCGATTCATGCCATCACAAAATGAACGTGTTAGATACCCCGAGACCTACCTCGGACTCTACGAAGACGGATGCAGAATACTGGAAAACGCATGACCCCTATATCTTCCAGCCAGCCCATTGGTTTTTCAAGGATTTCGCAGGTCGAAATACAACGCAGCCGCAATCAGTTTCCCTGAACCCGGACGACCAAAGAGTTGGTAACGAGCCGAATCCAGTCTCCAGTCATGGCCGTATCTTCCGCTTCAACGACAACCTGGGATTTATACTCGTCCAATTCATGCGCCCACAAGTATGGCGCGTGCGATTCCAAAGTACGAACAAATCACCCACCGATTTCGGCGACTACAACACTCGAACCATTGTGCAAAACACACTCACAAGGACCATTGAGGTTCTGGACGCTGCCGAACAAGTCTCATGGCACGTGGAACTGAAGGAACCATGTGAAAAGTATTATGTTCTTCAGTCAGTTGTGACATCAAAAAATAAAGAGAATCCGTCTCGGAAGGTTCTGGTTCAACTTTGGATTCATCGGGATCCATTCAAAATCACTGCTGTCCGAGCAATCAAGGCTCAAGGTGCTTACACGCAGCTTCCAAGTTTCGTTCCTGTGGCAACGGATCCAGTATTAGCAAAAGATCTATCGATTGAAACACCTCCAGGATCACGGCTTGCAATCATCTGGCAAACGAAGGATCGTCCTTTGCAATGGCTAGGGGATACGGCGACTGTTCTGGCCGTGGAGAAGCCGCTCAACGCCAAGTACACGGGATTTGGCGAACAAGGCGGACGTACAATGTTCAAGGACAAAGTTTTGATGAACTACTTCAGTGGGTGGTGTCTAATAAGAGCATTGTCGTGAAAGCTAACTCTTCCATCAGATTTTGATAATATGCGATATAATAATGTTTATGGCGACGGACCTTACTCGGAAAGCGAACCGCTCTACCACTCTGAGCCTTACTGGATAGAAATGAACGCACATCCGGGAGCGCAATCCCTTCTGGCTACGTTTGTAGATAACTATTCCGATGTCAAAGTGGATCTTGGCTTGGTTGATTCCACGCAGCTTCGTGTTGCCACCAGATTCAACAGTTTTCAGTGCATTCTCATTGCAGGCGACGAGGTTGCACAGATCATCCGTTCATATACCTCACTTATTGGAAGACCACAGCTGAAGCCGCGCTTCGTGCTTGGATACCACCAAGGATGCTACGGGTATGATACCAGAGCAAAAGTACAAGAAGCGGTAGACAAATATAGGGCATATCAAATTCCCTTGGATGGCATGCACATTGATGTCGATATGCAGCGCGATTATCGTACTTTCACTATCGATACCGCCGATGATAAATTTCCAAACCCGGACGAAATGTTTAAAAGGCTAAGACGCCAGGGCGTGAAATGTGGTACAAATATCACACCAGTCATCAGTTGTCGTCCTAGCCCGGATAAACCGTACACGACATTGGATGAAGGTTTGAAAAACAACTACTTTGTCCTCGATCTCCGCGATATCGACCCTTCGGCTCCCACGGCGGAACAGCAGGTTTCGCTCAATTTTGGCGGAGGAAATCGATACTTCAAAAATCCAAATCGAAGCGACCATCTTCCACGTTATGACCCTCCGGATGATTATAGGCTTCGAGACTTCTTCAATACTGGAAAACCATTCCGTGGCGGGGTTGACTATGGCGACAGTAGAGGCGCTCCTGGTCATTATCCAAACCTAAATCGTAAAGAGGTCCGAGTATGGTGGGGAAAGCAATACAAATATCTCTTTGATATGGGACTCGAATTTGTCTGGCAAGATATGACATCGCCTTGTATGGCAGAAGGTTTCGGAGATATGAAATCGTAAGGAATCCTTCCATTTTTCACATATCCCTTGGCGCTGACATGCAAAAAAGATGGCCATTCCGATTACTTCTTGATTCAGATGGATGGAGCGGAGACCCGAATGCTGCCGACAAGAAGAAAGCAATTGAGATCTGGTCGTTGTACAGCTACAACCTTCACAAGGCGACGTTCCAAGGCCTGCAAAATCTACCTGCGCGCAAAGGCAAGCGGAATTTCATCATTGGCCGCGGTAGTTTCACTGGCGCCCAGCGTTTTGCTGGACTTTGGACGGGTGATAATGATTCCAGCTGGGAGTTTTTCAATATATCGGTAGCACAAGTGCTTGCTCTCGGCCTGGCTGGTGTAACAATTGCTGGAGCGGATGTTGGGGGTTTCGAGCCTATCGAAGGTCAACAATGGGCCGACCCAGAGCTTTTGATCCGGTGGTATTGTGCGTACAGTTTACTTCCTTGGTTCAGAAATCATTACTCGGCCAAGAAGGACAAGAAGCTGTTTCAGGAACCGTACGCATATCGAGAGTTGCAGGACAAACCCGATTGGCAGAACGTGCCCGAGAAAGACCACAACATGTATTATTCCGTGTTGCCAATTTGCCGCTACATGGTGCAGTTGAGATATAGTCTGCTTCAGCTGCTCTACGATGCTATGTTTGAGAACATGATAAGTGGTCTACCAATTGCCCGCTCTATGATCATCACCGATCCCTTGGACGCATCGCTGTATCAAGCGAACCAAGCGTACACCCGAAGCCAATATTTGGTCCGTAACGACCTGCTCGTTGCACCAGCTCTGCTCAAGCAATCTGAACAATCACGTCGCAAACTTTATCTGCCGGGTCCGGATGGCTGGTATCCTATGAACCTCCGGCCCGGGACAACCTTGGGGGGCAGCCTTGCTGAACGTCTCCATCCAAAAGTCAGCGGTGGCACGTATGTCTACTTCGACTGCCATATCGCCCCAAACGAAGAGCAGCTCCCGTATGTGACTCCCATGTACATCCGTGAAGGTGCCATAATTCCACAGATTGGCGTCCGCGACAGCGTCCCTGACCGCACTCGCGACGACAAGGATGCACCGCCGAACCAAATCACAATCAACGTGTATCCTGGAAAGAACAACACGTACGATATGTACCTTGACGACGGTGTATCGAGAGAGAGTGCGCCTGGTAGTGCATATCTGTCTTCTCTAAGCGCCGGACCGCAGGGGTTAGTTGATGCATACAGTGGGGATACCGAGGCCAATAGTATCTTTCGACATGTCAAATTTGAGCAGACAACTACAAGGCAATTCGCCAAGGACCAACTGCGAGATACACGTTGCCTCACAGTCAGCACGCCCTGGGCTAAGTACACGGACGAGCAGGTCAAGAAAGATGTCGGGCCGGAGTATCGGATTGTATTCTGGCACTCATCGAAATGGCCATCAGCAGAGATGGACCTGAGCGCAGTGATAGTGAATGCTAATCCTGAGGTTCGTCATGAGTCGGATAATGTCCTTAGAGCAACTGTGGTATGGGTTCCAGTTGATGCGAACGTGAATGCCACTATAGAGGTCAGCTACCCTGTTAGTTACCACTAGATGTTTATTATTTAAAGCTGGGAGCTTCTGTATATTAGATTTGGTTGGGAAAAGTTGTCATTCTTCTGCTCTGGAGGTATATCTTTATTATTTAAAGATATTTGTTCTACTTCTCACACTAATTCACACTAATGAAGTCCTCCGGCGATTTCATTCATACAGATCTTGCCCGTCATAGATGTCCTCTGATACATAAGCATTTGTAGCCACGTCAAATGCGCTGATCATCTCATCGTAGAGGCGCTGAACTTCCTCAGGTTCGTGTCTCCCTATGAAAAGTGATCCGTCTGGCGATGGGAAGAACAGCACGTTGCGCAGATTCCGAGCCAGCCCTTCCAAGCTCTTGAATGCTGGCGAGAACTCAGAGATGATGATCGCAAAGTTCTCCTCTGCCATATCTTCTGTCTTGTTCCGTGCCAAATCATCCCAGCTACCGGCTTGCCAGCGCTGGAGTCGGCTTCCCGAAGGGAGTCGCTTATGACCCCCACATATGGCAATCCACAAGAAGACGTAGAAGAATGACTCTAGATCATGACGGTATGTGTGTGGTTTGCGCTCTAGCACTTCTATTGCCATGAATTCCTTGGTTCCAATAATCTCTCCCGGCTTCTTTGGACCGACTGCCAGTTCCATGGCCAGGTCGAGATCAATCAGAATTCCTCGTGGCTGTCTCGGCATTTTTATGTCCGGGATGACAATGTTGCCTTTGGAAATGTCTTGGTGGAGTATCTTCCCATCTAAGTAGAGAGACCGATGTCCCTTGATAGCGTCGCGGCAGCCCTCAAGGAACTCCAGGACAGTGTCAAATTTATCGAGAGGATGACCGAAAGGTGAAACAACCAAGCAGCAGAAGTTCAGGTCATCGAAATGCAAAATGCTTTCGTCATTAGCATGCTTTCGGCCGATTGGTCCAACTTCTCCATTGTGGGCGTAAGAAACTCCAGGACGTGCACTAAGAGATTCTGATTGCGTCATGTTTGCTGTTTCCATGGCCAGTGGAAGTTTTCCAGGAGCGTGAAAACGCAAGCCTTTCCGGAGGTTCGAAATGGTGTTAAGCTTTTGGTGGCCGAAGGATTGCAACACCCCCCAGACCTTACGTTCCTTGACCAGTCGCAACATATTCTCTTCCTGGCTTCGTTCATTCGACCGCCAGGACAGTTTTAGCACGAACTCCCAATCAATCGAATCTAGTCTCCTCGCCTTGTAACACGTAGGACCCTGGCTCACTACCCTTCGAGGAAATGCGATCGGCTTATCTTCCAGGTAGACTCTACATGGCTGGGGCTCATCTTCACCGGGGAACATGATGTATTTGCCAACTTTGTCCTTTTTAATTAGTCTGTTGATTCCCATCTCACTATCACTCATCATTTGTAGCCGGCGATGACAGTAATCAATCGACCTAGGTCCACGTTTGAGTCAAATGGCTCGCAGCTGTACAAGCCGGATCGGTCAAATGTCCAAAGCTGCATCATGGATCCAAAGACGTAGAAACCGTGCAGGAAAAGGCGAGTTGGCTGACTCATGAATACCTCCCGAACGTAGCCGTAGAGACGCAGAAATCCTTGGAGATAGTCATCGCCAGTGTCCTCCTTCAATTGCCCAACAGCCTGAACATCAGCCCAGGTATAGTCACCATCACATGCGGACTCGTTCGGAACGAGAAAGAGATGCGACGTGTGCCGAGGGGCAGAGTCACTGTGCGGTTGCGGACGGCTGGATTGATATACACTGCGTCCACCAAAGGAGGTCGATGGAGATTCTAGGACAAATTTGAGAACCGAGCTGAAAGAGAGGGTTGGGGTTGAAGCTCGAACAATCTACTCGACAGCTGCCGACCAAGGTTTATTCTCGAAATATTTTTCAAAGAAGCCTTCAACTGAATCATGGACGTGACCGCTAATTTCGTCGAGAATACTCTGGTCATCTTCGGTTCTAGTCTCGTGATCGGGTCTTCGAATTGTCTTTTGTGGACTCATGCTACTTTCGCTCGGATGAGGCGTGTTCATCTTGGGCTTTTTACTGATAGGGAAAATAACGAAAGTTTGGAAATTTTCGCGAATCCAATAGCATGCGACATGCTGTGGTTAGAAATGTCTTTTGCGGAAGTTGAGGGTGACTTGGAAATTCACCGGTCCCTACGCTACTGTAAGGTTGGCATAGCCTACGAACTAGGCTGCAGCTCCCGGATTATTTGCGGTTCAAGAAGCTCTTCAACTGAAGGGACGACATCTTTATCTTTTTATCAACCAACCCCGAGAATGCGAACTTCTACGGTTCTTTAAAGACGTACTTCGGGCTCGACCTCATGGTCAAGGAAAAGCCTGTTTTCGGAGCCAATGACACATTGCTCTTGTTCAGCTACCACTAGCCACGCGACAACCCTCACTTATCTACGGGGGGAAGGGAAGTTCTATTGCGATGTAGAAAATCGTTATCACCCATTTGATTCTCGACTTCACGAACGGCAACTGGGGAATGCGCCAGTGATATATGATGCAAGAATATCCGCAGTCGAGCTATCGATACCTATCATACTGGCGATTTCATCAGACCTTCCGTCAACTCAGGACATTTGGTAGAAGACTTCTGGCCCTTTTCCTTCTCAACAAAATGTGAAGTCTTGCATGTTCATCTCATTGTGTGTAATCCAAAGCGATAATGTTGTCGCACCTGCATTACGCGGTATTCGGAAGAGAGTGGGAATGTTCGAATGTGTGGGTGCAGAAGTCTCGTCGACGATAATCAGACCAGATGCTCTATCGCTGTTCAGTTCTGTCCATACTCAATGCTCGTTCTCTAAGTAGAAATGTCCATAAATAACCGTTAAATGTGGCATCCTCAACGTTAGCAACTGGACATCTATCCAGAACCCCGCTAGAGTCTTGACATAACAAGTTAAGGAGCAGCCATATACTTTCCGAGACCTCGGGTATCTAGTCCTGAGGTATGTCTTGCGGGAAAGAGCGACGTGGGGGGCGAAACATGCGATGCCATCATGAGTTGGCACATGGTATCAGGCGCACACGTTGGATGGGAACTGTGCCACAGCAGAGTCGACACACTTAGAAAAAATGGTGCATTCTCTTCATAACTTCTAATACTAGAACTTCTGGAGACGCCAGACTCCTCCTTTTTTCGACTTAGCTAGCCCGCCATTGCTGCGCGACACATTCTGACAGATACCAACTTCTAGCCATCATGTGAAAGAGTTTCCATCTTATTTTCGACCGATTACCAACATCCTCCCAGTGTTGAGAATTCCCATACAGATCTGGCACATTGTTAGTAAATATCCTAGAACTGCGAACCAGGGCTGGGATGTCGACAAAATTTAGTTTAAGAAGGCTTGCAGACTCACCATGATCACTAAGAAGATATTGGGTGCGAGTTCGTTCTCTCCCGAAGGAGATTTTTCGAATAGGCCTCTTCCAGAAGCTGTAGAATATGTTCATTTGTACCACCACTCCGAAGCCGATCAACCGAGAAAACTGCGGGAGACTCCGATATGGCCATTGGATCGGCGCCTCTATCCAGCAGGAGTTCTACCACGTCGAAGTGTCCCTTTTCCACTGCGTAGCACAATGGCACCTTCTCCATACCCTTTAAGTCTGCTCCATGATCAAGTAATATCTTTACGCTTTCTATTTTGCCTGCACTTGCCGCAGCTTCCAATGGAGACCACGAGAGAACACCATCAACGTCTGCTCCATGTGCAAGCAATAACTCCATTGTAGGTATCATTTCATATTTAGCCGCGTAGTTTAAGGTAGATCTCGTCTCGGCTCCTTTCTCGAGCAATAGCTTGGCCATTGAGAGATGTCCCTTTTCGATTGCAATATGCAATGGCGACTTGGAGTAAGCTCCTTCTAAGTCTGGAATGGTCCCGTTCTCGAGTAATAGCTCGGCAACTGAGAGATATCCCTTTTCAATTGCACAAACTAGTGGTGGGTCAAAGTAATAGTTCTGTCCTTTATTCCATTTTGTGCTGGCCCCGCTTTCGAGTAGTAGCTTAACTATTGAGGTATATCCTCCTCGAGCCGCACAATCTAGTGGTGTGTCCTTCGAGCATACTCCCATATCAACCGCGGCCCCGTTCTCGAGTAGTATCTTGACGACTAAGATGTGTCCTTCTCGGCTTGCACAAACTAGTGGTGAGTCTCCCTCGCATGACTCCGCATTTACATCTGCACCTTTATCAATCAGTAGATCAGTAATACCAATATTTCCCATCTTGCAGGCCAGGTGCAATGCTGTCAAACCTTGGTCGTCGCTCACATCTGTACTCGCGTTCAGCGAAATTAATAATCTAACCTTCTCCTGATCACCTTCCCGAGATGCACATAAAAGCTCCAGACCCTTTTCATCCGCATTTGATACTTTCGCTGTATTTACAGCTTGATTGTAAAGTTCTTGCAAATCCTTGCCGGTATATTGACCACTGTGCGCGTCCCGCATGTGCTTCCGCAAATAGTCTTTTCGGGCGGTAACGAGAGGTTTGCAACCTGGAATCATGCATTTGAATTTGACGGATGTCGCTCGATGCGTTGATCTATGGCGCTGGAGGCCGGTTTTAAGACCGAATGTTTTATGTCACAGATAACACGGATATGGTCTGTCGTGTTTCTTTCGATGCCTGCTGCAAGGAATGATTACTCAGACAGAATTATCACAAAGCTTTGATTAGAGCGTCTTACTTATAATCCATGCGTTTCTCAAAGCCACTACTGCAATCCTCGCAATTGAAAACAAAGCTGCTGTCAGAAGTCATACTTCGAGCCTCAAATGATGAATTAAGCGCCAAATTTGTTTGAGGTGGGGATGGTCCTCATTGCCTCAAGAGAGCAGTCCGACGTAGAACTATAAAATCAGAAGCAAGGCATAGTTAGTAGAGCCTGAGAATAAAAGGGCCACTCGAGGACCAACTTGGTGGATGTCGGGCAAAACGCCCTGCAGCCGTGCCCCTCATCCGCCCGCACTGCCCAACGGAAACGTGATTTGCCTCATAAAAGACACTGACCTTACCGAGCTCCAATGAAACTGATGCGACCGAGGCAGTATCACTTACACAGTCGAACGGTATTGGTTTGATCAATCTTAAATATCGACAACGAAAAGACAATGCACATGATAACATCTGCCACCTTATGCAGGGCGCAGCTCAGCTGACCGTACGAGCTTTCTTCCCTGAGCCTCATCCGCTCATCAATCAAAATATCATACATAGATTGCGGAATCGCGTTGATAGCAAACAGCCAAGTATAGTAGCTCTCGAAGTCAATCTACCTAAATCAGATCTCTTTACTCTCAAGACTAGCTACTAAAGACTATCTCGCGGTGATCGAACCATCGATACCAGAAATATTTGAAACATTCCTTGACAGAGGCAAAGAACGACCCGTGCGATTGGTCTTTTGCGTATCATGGCCGGCGAGACCAACACACATAGAACAGCTCTACGAGCTATGGATGCGGCCCGGAAGAATAGGAGGAGCGAAGATACTCAGGAACAGATGCTTGACAACTTAATTCCAAATTTCCATGAAAGCGACCTTAGGTAAGTTTTTTTTTTAATCAGCTGACGGTATGCCCAAAAGCAGAGTTCCCATAGTTCCAATTCACACGGCGGATGTGGGGGATGCGACTTCAGCCTTCCGAATACCTCTTGGCGATGCAACACCCGCTTTGGAACATCTTGTGACATTACCTCAGACTGAATTCAACTCTCTAAAGGATCGAATCACAAAGCTCGAACATAATTATCTCACCTACTTAACACACCAGAATCTATCTCATGGATCTACACCATTTACACCAGTCGGTTCTGGCCCGGTGCCAGTGCCCAATTCCCAACAAACAACTAGTTCTGGGACCACAACTTCAGCTAGTGAACACCCTATTGATGCCGAGCAATTTCCAATCTGTACATATGATGCTGGAGCTTTGGTTCCAACAATAGACTTCAGACATGGCTCCACAGCATCGAACTTCGATGATATGAATGTGTTCTTCGACTTCGACCTTGCTTCCACTCGTTTGCCTTTCGATATGGGCTTGGGATCTGGAATGGACTTCCATCACATGGACCAACATACTACCATGCAATCTTCGTCTGCTGTTCCATACTTCGACATGCAAATGGGCTTGTCTCAGACGGAGCAGCATACAGCATCCCCTGTCATCACTGGTGGTCAGCCTCTCGGCTTTGGGCAGTACTCAGACCTTGAGCTAGACTTTAATAATATCCAGCCACAGAAAGCTACTGATCATATGTTTGCTGCTCCAATGCACAACATTGGAATGGAATTCCATTACGTGGAACAACACACAGCTACTCCTAGTAGCCTGCCACCGAGCTCTGGACTGGACATCTTCACCATGGGCATGGGCCAGCCCAACTCTACTGCCTCAGCACTTGATACTGCAATCGTTGTTACAACTCAACCCAGATCTAGGTATAGATGTCACACCTGCAGCAAGTCCTTTGGCCGTGCAGCTGATCGCGACCGTCATTCTCGCAAACACAACCCCAATGCTACCCGCTACGCTTGTCCACACCACGGGTGTAATGAATCTTTCGTGAGAAAGGATAAGCTCAAGGACCATCAGAAAAACAAGAAGCATTAGATCTGCGATTGCTGTTGCACTATATTCGGTGATGATGGGGCGGAGGAGGGTTGATGTGACACGAATTTCCTTTGTCACCTACTGACTTTTCCCCTTTCCCCTTTCCCCTTTCCCCTTCTATTCGTAGTGGCTACAGGATTTGTTTTCCAATTTTCATTTTATAAATTTCACTTGAGTATTTCTCTTTACACCTGTAGTTCTCGCGATGTGGTTCTTTCCCTTCAGCTCGAGATACTTTTTGTTGGCTTTGAAATTCAGAAATACGGAACGAAAATGAACAAAAAAAGCAAGCAGTACCCTGGTAGCAGTCTCATTTAATTTCAATACAATTATTCTTGCATCATAGTAAAGCAGGAGTTCAAATATTGCAATCAATTCCTCATGAATAGTAACCCGCGCGCAATTTACTTCCAGAAGTAGTTTAAATTACCCTCAAGCCTCGCCGGACGAAGTATCATGTCCATATGAGCACAAAATCTTTAAGCAAAATCTCGCCGTCACGACAGCCACTACCCCGGCAAATATTGCTCCAACTGTCGGTATTCTCATCTCCCCGCCGAGATTATCGAATAGTCCGGAAATACAAATCTCCCTTCTCGTTCTTCACCTGAAGACACCAGCTCTTGGGTACCGTGCAGGAATCACAAAGACTATCATCGTCCAGCTTAGACTTCAATCTTTTCCTGAGGTCTCCTCGGAAACTTTCGTCACACGGTTGAGAGTCATAGGCGAGGATCCGAATAAATGTATCAATTCGAAAAGTCCAGTCATGAGAGATTGACGGTCTTGAGTTGGAGTGAACCTCCAGAGGGCGGCAAATCTCTCCTGTGTAGATGTATCCCACTGTGTTCGAAATTTATCCTCTTGAGCAATGCCTTCGAATTTTCTCTTCTTGGGTGAGTGAAAAAGCGAGGTCGAGACGAGGTGGGACCATAAGGTCGTGACTGTAAGTTGTTAATGATTGGCTTTGAAACACAATTGAGAGATTTCAATACCTTTCCTTAAAAGCAGTGAAAGAGATTGCCACTCTGGAGTTGGAGTCAACCTCCAGAGCGCCGTGAATCTTTCCCGTATAAACGCTTCCCCTTGTGTTCGAAATTCATCACTTCGAGAAATACCTTCAAACTTTCTCTTCCTTGGGTTGAGGTCTTGATATCGACTCGAGGTGGGACCATAAGTGGTGGCTGCAAGTTGTTAATCAATGGCCTTGAAACCTACACTGGGAGATCAAAATACCGTCGCCTTGGCAGGAGCAGTCTAAATTCCTAAGGATGCTTCCAGAGACCAAGCTTAACATGAGAAATGGCGAATAGATAAAATATGTATCGGAATGGCGATGTATGGAAAAACGCGATGCAAGCAGCAGAGGTACGATGCAATTCAAGTAGAAGAGCGAGAACGACGCAGAGAAAAGCGCGGTGCGGGTGGAATAGCGAGGCAGGTAGGAGAACAATTGGAGGAAATGGGCGATGTTGGCGAATGCACAAAGTTGGGAAATGCGCGATGTTGGGAAAATAGCAATGTAGGTGAAGGAGCGTACAGGAGAAAGAGCGATGGATCACGGATGCAGAAGGATGATTGACAGCAGGTTGTTGGACCTTCTGAATGTGTGCGTTCATAGAAGTTGTTGTTTTGGTAGGTGTCGGAGTCGCACCTTCCGAACAAAGATGCCTCACTTTGTAAACATCAACATCGTGAACATGAAATCCCTTCACAACATCAGATAAATTTCACCGCTCGTGTCCTCTTACTATCGCCAAAGCCTTATACAAGATCCATCTCCATCTTCATTTACTATTACTGTATCATCAAAATGCCTGCAAAACGGAGCCCGCATTCTGTGAGATTCTGAGCTGAAAATGTATTGATATTGATCTATCTGAAGAAGTGAAATATATGAAAAATAGCTGGTTTATATCCTCATTTCAGTAGCAAAAAGATCAGTAAGAAGGGGTCCAAATAGAATCTAATATTAGTCGATCCTCTGTAATCGGCGTACCTATACAAATACCCTCAGATCTAGGAGGTTAGATCTCATATACCCTCTTCAGCTTAGATCCCTTGGATCCTAAGATGACAAATTAGCAAGGTCTTCAGTAATATCGATTAGGTTCAACTATTGGATAAATACTATATACTTTTGAGGAGGCAAGAGCTTCGTAAATCCATCTACTACTATATCAGTAGTTATGATCTAATCGATTTTTATTCGTTTCTCTTATACTTCCTATTATAGCTAACAAGAATATATATCTATATACTTCAATTTAGTAGTCAATCTAGATATATTTATAGCTAGTAATCAAATAGTTTATTAATTATTATAAAGAATAGCTATATCGGATTCAAGATTATAGTTTATATTCTAGAATAGTCTTTTCTATTATATAAACTTCTTAGTAGTTATAGATAAAGCTAGAAACTTAGCTTCTATATTAGAAATAGTTACTATTTACTATTTTATAGCTTTATAATAGATTATATCTCTATAGAACTAAAAATAGAATCTATTTGAGCTAAACTTTGTTATTATATTATTACTAAATACTATATTATTTATAGTTATAAAGATCTTCTTTAAGCTTATATTACTATTATATATTATTACTAGATTCTTTATCGAAATAAGGTATTTAAAGTAATAATTTGTAGTATTGATATAAATTAAAGAAGGGTTTTATTAGAACTTAGCTAGCTTAGAAATAGTTTTCATAATATCAAGTCGATTTATAATAATAGTATAAGTAAAATATCTAACTCGATATTAATATACTTTTATTTATAATTCTATAGCTATTATTTCATTTCTGATTAGTTCTTATAATAATAATAATATTTTAATATAATTTGAGACTTTGATTTTAAACTATTCTTAGATTTTATCAATATAAGAGTTTTAGATTAAAAAGAGCTTTTATTTATTCCTTTTTCGAATAATATAGATTTCTAGAAAATAGTTAATTTCATTTATTACTTTTATTTCGAAGTATTATATAAATTTATATTCAAATTCGTCTATTCTTTCTTTATATTTTAGATAATATATAATAATGATATTATCAATATAAAAAAGAAGTATTAACTATTTATTTATAAAAAGGTAGTTAATATCTAGAATTTATAATATATCTAGTTCTTTAAGAACTGATATAAATAGTGAATATTATAAATTTGGTAAGATCTTGAAACTATAAAGTACTCTATATATTATAAAAACAAGTCTATCTTTATTAAACTTTAATAATACTTTATAATAAATAAATAGATATAAGATTATATTAATAAATATATTAATAATATTATATTACTATATATCAAAGTCGAATATAGTAATTATAACTATAATAGCTCGAAAGGTTTATATAGCTAATATTATTATATAAATATTATTATCAGTTTATTATAAATCGCTTCTTATATAGAAATATATTTTAAAGAAATTAAAAAATCTATTAATATCAAATTTGTATTTTAGAACCTATTTCAATAAAAATAGAATTATATTATTACTTAGTAACTTTATATATTCAAATATTCTCTTTCTTATTAATATATTAACCTCTTTCTCTACTATTTTGAGTTATTCTGAAATATATAAATATTATATAGTTTCTATTTAGTTCTAAGATTCTCTTAGAAACTGATTATAATAGATTCTTTTATCTTTTATAACTAAAAAAGAGTTGAATATATAATATAAAACAGAGTATATATTATATATATAATAGTTATCTATTATAATATTGATAATATCAATTTTATTATTAATCTCTATAACTTTTAGAATAGTATTAATATTTATAGATCCTTTATTAATAAATATTATTATAAGAATAGAGGTTTTAGTATTAGAATTATTCAAAAGTTATAAATTCTCAAATATTGGAAGCTAATTATACTCCGGTTTGGTTATTTTAGGTTATAGATTATATAATCTTTCTATATTCTTATTAATTAAATCTTTTTAATTTTTATTTTCTTCTGAACTTTTATTAATTGAATCTTTATTTATATTCTCTAATATAGAATCGGATTCTTCTTCTTTATAAAAATATTTTATAGATAATACTTCTATTACTATTATATCAAAAACCTTATTATCTAGCTAATTAATAATATTTAATAATAATAATATCTCAATCTAGTAGATAACTATATTTAAACTATCTTTAATTATTATAATTAAGTTTATATTTTCTATATTATACTTTAGCTTTTTATTGAATATAATATTATAGATTCTAATTACTTTTTCTAGATTTGAAATCTAAATCCTGAAAATATTTATCGAATTATAATTAATAAAGTATCTAATATAAACTTAAATAGTTAGTTTATCAAGTTATAATATATTCTTATTAAGTATATATACTTTATATCTATATAATTGAAAATATATTAATAATAGTTTTATACTATTAACTAGTTCGAATAGAGTTCGTTATCCAAAGTATTAAACTAGTATTTTATTATCTAAATAAGCTACTATTTTTATAATTGTCACAGGAAATGGTCATCTGACTTCTAGAACCTCGCTGTCGACCCCCATATTGAGAGGCTCCATATCACTTTACTAGTACCGACCTCCAGGAATGGGGGATCGGACTCAATACCCTTATTGGGAAATATACTTTAGCTACTTTTGGCCTTCTCAACCCTCTTGCCGAGCTTACTTACTTATAAATAAGAGCCTGAAGGTTAGAGTT